>OX393551.1:82508145-82638145 GCA_947650365.1 Chamaelirium japonicum | reverse complement strand
AAAGACCCTTAAAAACCATAGATTTGGTGAAAATCTATCTATTCACCAAATCTATATATAACCTCGAATTACCATAAAACCTCTGCTAACCAAAAATCCATAACTTCATCTAAAATTTATCTTGAGGAAAGGGGATCTATAATACCAAGATTTATTAGAAAGCCTCTAATTACCTAAGGAATTGAAATGTGATGCATCGAGATAAGATGAAAGAGACACTGAACTACCAAGATACTAGGTGACACATTATTAATATGAATTGAATCATAATATAAGGAACTGCAGCAGCATATGTTGTTATGGCTCATGAGTCATGAATCGACTCCAGTCAGCAAGGTGAACAGATCGGTAGGATTCAAAATTCCCAAAGTTGAGAGCAAGGAAAGATAGTGCCTACATTTTCTCCCAACCATTCAATCATAACACCACTTGCATAATCCCAAAAACACCTTGAAAGGGGTGAAAAGCACATCAGTAGTGCTCAAGAAGCTGTTGGGTTTCTATTCTATTAGCACGCAATGGAGAGAATAACAATTGGGCTAAAAGTTGATGTAAGCTAGTATGCACTGGATATCACAACAATTCTATCTAAAGGTTGATGGGAACCTATAGAAGTATAGGTTAACAACAGAGATGCCAATTTGGGGAAGAGTGAGAAAGTGAAATGATAGAACTTATCGATTGTGTTGAGGCTTATGTTTGCACAATGCCCTGAAAGCAAATTTGCCGCCTTAATGGCGCTTGAAGGCCTTAGACGACAACTTCCCAGGGTACAACGACTCGAACTTCTCTTCAACACCGAAGGGAACTCATGGGACTTCTCAGCGTACTCCAGACGAAACAAGCAGCAAGGCATAACAAAGAAGAGAAATTTTTTTGTGTGTTATATGTGGTATCCATGGACCCTCATATATAGACGTTATAGGCGTCCTCCACCAACCGTTACGAGAAAGAGTAGAGCAACGAGTTAAAATGGATGTTACATGTTACAGGTCTCATGCAATGTTCAGTAACAAGCGCATTGACTCACATGGGTTAATGGCATACGTTACACGTTACAGATCTCCTGCAACGTTCGGTAACGACCACAATAACTCCTATACATGGGAAACCAAAAAAATAAAGAGAAACATAAAATAGGCCCACAAATCCCGAAGCCCGTTCACGTCCATGCAACCGTGACCCGGCTCACACATGCGTGTGCCGTGGTCGGTCTGGTCGTGGCTCTTGTGAAGGTGCAAGGCTCTAAGGGGGAGCTCTATTAAATATGCCAACTCTAGTTCACCCACACTCGGGCAATATAGGACTAAACTCAAAACCCAATTTTTCATTCTCAAAAAATAAAAACACAAGTTTTTATAACAGAAACAATTTGAGATTTTATTCTCACCACTGATTCCGCCACACCAACAGTAGTGGTTCCCAAGAACCAACCATAGAAACCAAATTCCATCCAGTTCTAAGAGGGTGCAATCCCCCAAAAAAACAGGAAACAAAAAAAGGATGAGAAAAACATGCGGGGGCGCTTCTCCTAGCGGAGTCGAATCGTTACCTGCTCGATGTCCCTCTCGACGGGACCCGTCCTGCCGTGATCCGCAGCCGACGACATCCTCGGCCCCCTCACACAGGCATCAAGAGACGACGATGCATCCCCCTCCGCCGCCGCCCACACGAATCGCGGCCGCCTCCATTCTCACAGGCACAGCCGAGGCCTTCAATCCACCCACCTCATCGGAATCCCAGGCGGCATCAAATGCATCCGCGATCCATCGGCCGGCTATCCCTTTTCACTCTCGAAATGCTGCTGGCCAACTCCTCTTGTCGCTTCCTCGCGGTGCTATTCAGATCCAAATGCGGGAGAGCAGAGCTCCGGCTGTCCCAAGCGATCGAAGGGGGGGGGGGGGGGGGGGGCGATCAATCCGCCGGGCAGCAGAAGAGAAAAGATGGAGGGGTAGCGGAGAGGCGGAGAGAGAGAAGGGAAAGAAGAGGAGCTCTCTCTCTCTTCTTCTTTTCTTTTTTATTTGCTTTGTCTTTTTTTCTTACTATATACTCGTTGATCCAAGCAAACCGAGGTTAGAGAGAGAAGAGAGAGAGAGAGAGGAGAGAGAGAAGCAGTCCTGTTTACTAGCGCCGCTCCCAGGCGGATCCGGATAACTGTGAGCAAAGAGTTACAAGTCCATTTGAGAGTTGACGGAACCCACGGAGTCACGGTCTGGTCCTCCGCGTACTCTTTTAACTTTTTTTTTTTTGGATGTTTTACAAATCAACCCCTACACTATTATCTATTTACATATAAACCCCAATCAAAGTGATATTTACATATAAGCCTCTAAATTACTCAAATATTACATGTTGACCTCTGTAATCAGTAGACATCCAAAACGAGAGAATATATTTTATTTCATTCTTAATATAAATGGCTAAACTCTGTAAATAACCCTCTAATGTGAGAATTCTTCGGATTAGGTCCAAGTTAAATTTGGGTTATGTATGTATTTGTTTTGGATTAAGTCCATATATAATAAAGATATATCAATTTAAGTAATTACAGCCATCGGTAAATTGGTTATTTCCACTTTAGATTAATAAAATAATAGCTGAATAAAGAAATATTTAAAAAATATTCCTTTCATTTTGGATGCCAACTAACTATAGGGGTCGATATATAAATATTGGATAATTTAAGGGATTTATATGAAAATATTGACTTTATAGGGGCTTTTATATAATTAGAGAAGATGACATAGGTCGATTTATAAAAAATCCTCTTTTTTTGAGTTTTTTTTTTACTTACACTCCCAGATTTATGTTGACATTTGAGGTACACCCCACTTTCTACAAATTTGAGCTCACCCCCCAACATGAGCAACCCGATAAAAGTGGGGCTGTAATCAAATTTTGACATTAAGGAAGGTGTAAATCAAAAAAAATGGGAACTTAGTGAACCATCCCTAACAAAGATACCGATTAAGCTAAAGAACTGTGAAAACCTATGAACAAAAATACTCTTTATTTCTTTTTAAATTTTTTTTACAATGCCACCAAACCAGTGAATTTGACCAAATCTGCTCGCCGCCGTCGGACCCCACCTTTTTTTTGCACCTCGTCACTAGCGGTGACTACCATCAAGCTTGGGTGTGATGCACCGGTCAATAGTGACTGTCGTCGAGGTGAGGTGCGATCCACATGCCGAAGCCCCACCTCCTCCCTCCTCACCAATTATATTTATCGTCGGGCTGAGGTGCGATGCATCGGTCGGTAGTGACAGCAGTCGGGGGTGGGATGCGATGCACTAGTCCAAAGCCCCACCTTCTCCCTCCTCATCGGCGGTGGTAACGTCGACAGAGAGATGGGAGAAGAGAGCAGGAAAATGGTATTTTTGGGTTTAGCATAAAAGGTAGGTACCTTAGGCTAAAAGAAATTTAGCTGGTTCTATTCGGGATGGATCTGTTGTCAGGGAGCTCTCACATATTAACCCAACAAAAAAGGATAAATTACACATATATCCCTATAGTTTGATTGATTATCACTTACACCCCCTTATGTTTTAAACCCTACAAAAGCCTCCTTATACTTTGAAAAACCTTACACATAGACCCCTCTGGAGGGGCTGAAGTGATGTTTTTTAAATTATAAGGAGGCATTGTAGGGTTTTAAACATGAGGGGGTGCAAGTGATAATCAGTCAAACTACAAGGGGTCTATGTGTAATTTATCAAAAAAAAAAAAAAAACAGGTGGCTCACGGTCAAGTGACAGATCGGAGGGCAAAGTCAAATTTTAGAAATGTAGAGGTGCAACTCATATTTTGATATAAAACTGGGGGTGTAAGTCAAAAAAAAAACTCTTCTGTTTTGGCAACGGACTCTTTGTTTAAGTGGTGGGACTTGTATTCGCACGGTCATCGGATTTTGGGTCTTAAAATTGGGCCCATATATAGTCTACCCGCCCACTGTGCGAATCGGATTAAATCCGAGCTATGTTATTTAGAGGACCCTAATCCTTCATTAGGTTATGCTCGAGATCTATATCCGGATGAGGTTGGATGAGGTTTCGAGAGCTTGCTTATTGTACTTTCACTTTTACATGATGCGTGACTAGTGGAAGCCTATGCATGTCGGTACTCGGACGGTCACCTTGTTTTATCTCTTCACCAAATCTGAGGATGGGACTTACCAATGTTTATCTATCTCGCTTCCTATCTTGATGGACAATCAGATTAATCGTAGTCTTTTGTTGATGCGGAGTAGTTGTGGGCGGCAGAAATACAAAGAATGAGAGAGAGAGAGAGAGAGAGAGAGAGAGAGAGAGAGAGAGAGAGACGGTTGGGAGGAGAGGGGGGGCAAGGGGACAACGGGAGAGAGAGAGAGATGGGGAGTGGAGAAAAGAGAGGAGAGAGAAGGGAGGACCACGTGAGTGAGAGAGAGAGAGAGAGAGAGAGGACCGAGGGGTGAGAGAGAGAGTTGGGGAGGGGATGGGTGAGATGGAAGAAAGAGAGAGAGAGAGATGGGGAGTTGAGCAATTTTGTTACCCGTTTGATTTGCTACACTTGCTTACGGCCCAATCGTTGGCTACCATGTCGTCTAAAAGAAAGAGCATAATAGGGAGGGGACGGGTGAGGGCCTGAGGGGTGTGTGTGTGTGTGAGAGAGAGAGAGAGAGAATCATATTGTCCAATCGTTGGCTAACATGTCATCCAAAAGAAAGGGCACAATGGGGACTACACTTGCTACGGGGCTACATTTGCCCATTATACCCTTTCTTTTAAACGAAGTGGCAGCTCAGGATTGGGTTGTAAGCTTGTGCAGCAAATCAAACTGGTAGCAAAAATGTCAGGACTGTAGAAGGGGTTTCCCAGTGCACCGCTCAAAAGATGACACATGTACACAAAACTACCCGGCTAGGCCCGGCTTGGACATCCGAAGAACCAGACCGGACGAACCGCGCCTGACCCTTTCCAACCCGGTCCGCATGCTATGTGTAAGCCCTGGAGAAGGATCAAGTTGACTT
Source organism: Chamaelirium japonicum (assembly GCA_947650365.1). Taxonomy (NCBI): domain Eukaryota; kingdom Viridiplantae; phylum Streptophyta; class Magnoliopsida; order Liliales; family Melanthiaceae; genus Chamaelirium; species Chamaelirium japonicum. The sequence goes on along the minus strand of OX393551.1, from coordinate 82,633,138 downwards.
GAGCTCCCTGATGAGAACCAGGTTGAGCAGGTCATGGCCTGCCTCGGCAACCTAAATCTCCCAGAAGACCGACTTGATCGGCGGCGGAGAGCTGCCCCTAGGCGAGAAAAGATCGGAGGACGTTCATAACGGCCAGGAGACCTCGGTGGACTTCTAGGGGTTTGACAGGCTGGCCGACCCCAATGATATCTGGCCCGTTAAGATCGTGGGTCGTCCTTGACTAATCAAGGGCCCACGATCCTCGGGAGCACAGAATGTAGGATATGAAAGGCATCCGATCGTGAAGGACCCGTCGTACTTATCCCGAGATTCTAGGAGAAAATTTTGCACACGCATGAAGTCTATAAAAGAACCCCGCCCCTTCATGGGCAGGTAAGCAATCTTTCACTCTCAAACCCTAGACCACGCTTGGTGTAGCTCCCTCCTCTGACTTGAGTGTTGGAGGGATCTTGGCTCAGAGGAGAGCCTTGGTCTTTTTGCAGGCACAAAGGGAAGGAGGTGGAGGTGATCTTGCTCCATTTGAAGATCGGGTGTGGTCGGCGGGATTCCCCCCCCCCCCCCCCCCCCCCCCCCCCCCCCCAAACAGGGACCACACGAGATAGAAAGGAAATATCGGGATAGCAAGAAGATGTAAAGAGATGATACATGTGGCAGAACTCGATTGGAACCGCTGGAAATTAACCCCAGAGGGAAAACATGAACATTCACTTTAATACCAGAGGTGTCCCCTTTTTTTACATAAAAACCCTCTAACGAATTCTTTTTGTTTTTGTTTACAATAAAGTCTTCCTTCTCAATCCAACCGAATTTCATCCTTCCTGTTAACGCCAAGAGTGTACCACCTTGTGTCATAATTTGTGTGCTCCAAACAGTCTTGGTGAGATCGAGTTGTAAGTTTGAGTCATGTGTGTCCGAATGTATCAATGATTCACACCCACAAAGACATCTTCAATGTTGTACAGTTCATATAAAAGATCGGTATTCTGGCTCACTCCTATCCAAAGGTATATCTGCTACTCTTTACTTTTGAATAGTTAGGACTCTACTTCTAGTTTTTGTGGTTAGGCCCTTGGTCATTGGGATTCCTTGCGTATTTCATAATTCTCGTGATTGATGTCTGATTTACTCATCTCGAAACATGTCTTTAAAAGGTTTGCATCAAGGTTTCGAGCTTGCATCATTTGTTGGTTGAGCCCATCGTTTGTGGTTTCAAGTTTTCAGATTTTGCGTATTGTGGTTCCGAGTGGCTAAAAGAGCAATGCACACACTGTGCAAGTCCATACTTGGCTAAGTACATCATATGCATAAGTGCATAGCCTCGGTCCTTTGCAATCTGACTTAGCCTGGTGTTGACTCTTGGTCAAACTAGGATGATCATCCCAATGACACCTGGTGGAGGGAGAGGGAGAAAATTTTAACAATTCCAAAATTTTCTCCAAGTTCTGAGTGTGCTTACTGGCACTATACATTCTGCACTGCTTAAGGTGAACCACAATCCAGACGGTTACTTTTCTAAATTTTTGATCAAAGATATTGTCTCTGTCGAGTTTGATCAATTCCCCTTAGGTGCTAGGGTGTTTTCTCCCCACGGTGCTTAAGCCCACGTTGTTTTGAATTGGATTGTCCTCTCTCACCTTGGTTCTTTGATCTTTCCTACGAAGACCAAAAAATTCCCACGTGGTGGGTCACTGTTTGTATTGGGACCAAAATTTCTTTGTTACAGCTTGAATGTCCCTATGGAATTGAGGGAGATAAGGCCCAGGAGGGCCGGGACACCCTTGGGTGAAATCCTTCGCTACAGCTTGAAGGTCCGCTAATAAGAAATTGGGGTAGACAAATCCATGGAGGGTCAAATACCCTTAGGTCCATTCTTGTTAGAGAGTGATTAGTGCTTCGTGGTTACAAGTGCATCGCACGTACATGTGTGAACTAAGAAAGAGGCTAGCAGTTCTTAGGAGGTCAAGGATGGGAATTAGTTGCAAGGTTTAAGGAAAGAAAGTTACGAGAGTTTATATTCGATGATCGTGGTGCACCGGGCCGAGCAACTCATGGAACGCTGCTCGTGAGAAGCGTTAGGATTGGGTTGTGGATCGTTGCGATTGTTCAGAGGTAACGCTCTGTACTTTGTACCTTCACCCTTTATAGTAGATTGCTTGTATCTCTGAGATCACGGTCCCGGTGTGATTTTTTTCTTCAGGTTTTCCATGTAAAAATCATTTGTGTGCTTTTACGTTAAATTACTATACTTAGATACTTGTATGTTTTGACACTCTAAAGCCTATTGCATGCCCTTGCCTCTGTAAGCATTTGAGAGGCATGAGAACGAGCTCTTATCCTTTAACAATTAAACTATTTTTAAGGGTTTTGTGTAAGGTTTAAATTAGCATAAGCGCATGCTGGATCTTTTTGAGACAAAGTATTACAATTAAGCCTAGGAATCATTCTGAATATTTTTTCTGGTGTGTCTTGTAGAAGAAGACCGATCTGAACATCGCAGAAAATATTGAATTGGTATTGTTTTCTCCGTGCTACACCGCCTTGCAAGGACTTTGTGATTTCACTTCCTTTTATCACATCCCTCCAATCTTTGTCTCTTTGCCCTCTCCCTAAGTGATCAAGGTTAGATTTATCTCGTTCCTTTTTGTTGATGGCATATTGTTATTATCTCAACCAGCCATAACATGTTATATAGATGTATTTTATCTAGTGCCTATTTTGTAGCTTCACTTATTAGTGTGAGATGACCATCATGAGGCCTCAGTATGATAGCTTAAGTTTTTTTTTCTTGGGACCACCATAGTGGTACATACATCACATGGGACTACACCGGTACAAGATAGACCAAGAATCAAAAGTCATCACAAGAGTGATAGAAAATACCTGATTTTTTAAAACCCCATATGTAGGAAAGATAGCCACTACGACGAGAGGAAGTCCCACCCCTACAGAATGGGAGGAAATATGTCTTAGCACTTGTTCGAACCCATAACCAAGGCTAATGGTTACATGTCTTATCAACATAGCTATCGGTTGAATATATTGTACATATGAGAGCTTTAGTTGTTTGATTATATTGAACTTAAGCTTTTCAGGCGACACACATGTACACATTTTCTTTTACTTTTTGTTTTATGTCTATTCAGTGTTCATCCCTCTTAAATGCTTATCCCCTCTTACATGCTATTGGGGGTTTTGGGGTAAGTGAACATGAAAAAAGGGATGAACACTAAAAAGATATAAAGCAAAAGGTAAAAGAAAACAAGTACACAAGTCGCCTGGAAGACTGGAGTTCACCAACCTAATCGAGAACTCGAGTTCAGCTTCCCGGCCCCCTCTCTCTCTCTCTCATTATATATATATATATATATATATATATATATATATATATATATATATATGGGAATGCTTAAATGCAGTTCTGCGGTTCGTGCGGTCCGCGTCCGCAGCCGTCCGATGCACCACACCATGCATTCGATGCACGCGGCGGGTGCATCGAACAGCTGCGGACGCAGACCTCATTTAAGCATCCCCATATATATATATATATATATATATATATATATATATATATATATATATATATATATATATATATATATATATATATATATATATATATATATATATATATATATATATATATATATATATATATATATATATATATATATATATATATATATATATATATAGAGAGAGAGAGAGAGAGAGAGAGAGAGAGAGAGATAGAAAATGGGAAATAAGTAGCCAGCCTATATTGGCAAAATAAGCAGCCACTCATTTGAAGCATTTAGGAGTTTTAGAATGTAGTATTTTTTATGAACATAAGCACCGCTATAATGTGGCATTTAGGATTTTTTATTTATATAGGGGCATGCTATAATGTGGCATGCGGTAAGTGCGGCACCGCACCGCAGCTGTCTGATGCACCGCTGCGTGTGTGTGTGTGTGTGTGTGTGTGTGTGTGTGTGTATATATATAGAGAGAGAGAGAGAGCCCCGCTCACCTACGGGACATCCCGCACCGGCGAAATACGGGACATATTTTAGACCGTCCGATTGGCTTCGATCAGATGAACGGGATTCACCCGGACCACCACCCGTGCTGTTACTGTGGCAAGCACAGTAATAGCGAGTTTGGTGGTCCGGGTGAACCCCGGCCGTCCGATCGAAGCCAATCGAACGGCACAAATCATTTCCCTCCTGTTAAAAGATATAATCGTTCGATCGGATGATCGAACGGATGAGATCCGTGGGAAACAATCGAATAGGACAAAAAATTATTTTTCCCATGGATCTCATCCGTTCAATCATCCAATCGAACGGTTATATCTTTTAACTGGAGGGAAAGGATTTGTGCCGTTCGATTGGCTTCGATCGGACGGCCGGGGTTCACCCGGACCACCAAACTCGCTGTTACTGTACCCGCCACAGTAACAGCACGGGATTTGGTCGGAATGAATTCCGTTCGTCCGATCGAAGCCAATCGGACGGCTTAAAATCTATCCCGTAGGTAACAGCACGGGTGGTGGTCCGGGTGAACTCCATTCGTCCGATCGAAGCCAATCGAACGGTCTAAAATATGTCCCGCATTTCGCTGGTGCGGGACGTCCCGTAGGTGAGCACAACTCTCTCTCTCTCTCTCTCATATATATATATATATATATATATATATATATATATATATATATATATATATATATATATATATATATATATATATATATATATATATATATAGGGCTATTACAGTGAGCCGTGGGTTGCCGGGGGGGAAAGTGAGCTGCGGGTATTTTGACCCCCCAAGAAGTTATGGAATTTGATGAAATTTGGTGAGGTTGTTGCCTAGGATAAGATGATCATCATCACCAATTTTCATCAAATTCCAAAACTTCTAGGGGGGTCAAATGGTCGAAGCAATTTCTGCCGTCCAAGTCACTGTTAAAATTACTCTTACTTTTTGAATCTTACTTATACAATTACACACACCCTTTTAGCTACCCTAGAGGTTTTAGAATTTGATGAAACTTGGTGGGGATGCTATTTATGGCAAGTTGATCATCCTCACCTAAAATCATCAAATTCTATAACCTCTAGGGGTATCAAATATACTATTCAAATTAACGGTTTAAATGAATAGTCGATAAATCTTCTAACATTTGATGCCCCTAGAGGTTATAGAATTTAATGATTTTTGGTGAGGATGATTAACTAGCCATAGATAGCCTCCCCACAAAGTTTTAGCAAATTCTAAAAACTCTAGGGTAGGTAAAAGACGGTGTGTAATTTCATAAATAACTATTCATAAGTAAGAGTATCCCTGCCCTATATATATACTAGTGCATGCTCATGTCTGTCGGCATTGCAGCGGGCCGCCTTCGGCAGCAACATACCCACCGGGCATCACCACCCCCATCCCCATCGTATTCATTTGGCTGCTGAGGGTCGCCGGTTTAACCGTAGTTTAGGCCGATTCATTTTTGTCTTTGTTCCTTTTTGTGGTAACATATAATTAACACAAAGTTTCTTTTTTGTGGTAAAGTTGTAAATAACGTGAACGACCAAGAGAGAGGAGGGCTAGGGGGTCGGGATCCTTCACAGGCGACGTCGGACAGAAGAGAGAGAGAGAGAGAGAGAGAGAGAGAGGGGGGGGGGGGGGGGGGACCTGCTCACCGGTGACGACCCCGATTTCACCGGCGACAACATGCAGTAAATGCGATAATCCAATTTATATCCACCTATAGGTTTGTGAATGTGTTGATTTTATGTGGATGTGTTATCGATGTCTTGGATAGAACATGCACAAAAAATCAATACTTTCCATACCCTATAGGTGCATCAAAATTAAAATGTTTCGAATAGACGGTCGATAAACGTCCTTTCAAATTTGATGCACATATAGATTTTCGAATGCGCTGATTTTTTGTGTATGTTCCATCCATGGCATGGATAACACATCCACAAAAAATCAGCGCATTCCCAAACCTATAGTTGCATCTAAATTGGATTACCAGTATGTCGTATTCAAGCATTCATCATGCACAATCAGGCGTGCCCACCATTGATCACAGATGTCGGTGATGATCAGGTGTATATGCATAATTTTGCATCTGATGCTTGTTCCCTATTACTTGTTTTATGTTCTCTTTTACGACGTAAATCGAAGATGCTTAGAATGGTACAGTCAGATATATAATTTGGAATTAAAATGGTATGGTCAGATAGGTGTACAAACCTTTTTTGAACAGACTGACATGGCCTGATCATAGCCGTTCTTTGCACCCAGTCTCCATCGATGGGGAAAAAACAGATGGGGACGTTGTACAGCGCAAACGTCATAGGGACGTCTATCAGTATCAGCGCGCCAAAGCAGATAAATTTGGGGCCCCACCCCAATGCAAAAACGAAGGCGACTCCCCACTGCGCTGGGGGTTCGACTCCTCTCCACTAATGATCGTCTCCCTTATGGGTCACTGACGCTTCTCCCCTATGAGTCGTTGACGCTTTGGAGTGCGACTTATGACGATCCAAGTTTCAATGGTCATGATCTATAACCATGGGTTAAACTCTAGGGGTATGTTACCATCAACAACAGCCATCCACGGTTGCTGACCACAACCGTCAACAACGATCGGCAGCCCACACCACTACCCGGTCGGCCACCACCCATCGCCGCCGGCAAATGGCGAGCAGCAGATGGCCGACAGGGGTGGTGGTTGGCGACAGCCGACGAGCTTGCCGGTTGTCAACGGGTTGGTTGCTAGCGGCGAAGGTAGGCGGTGGTTGTCAGCGGCGGCCGTTGGTGGTGGCATCCACCTAGGATTCATCCCATGGCCATAATCATGACCATTGAAATTTGAATTGCCACACGTCGGTCCCCCAAGCATGAATGACCCATAGGGGAGACGATCATTGGAGAGGAGTTGAACCCCTGCAATGGAGCACTGCGTTATCCAAGTCTTTACCTGATCGGTGAATAGTACTCAGAATAGCATTGCTCAAATAACTTTTCGCAAAGAATTTTACTAAATTTTTTTTTTGGGGGGTGGAAAATGATTACATTATTTTTTGGGGGTGGAAAAGACAATCCAATCAATTGCACCATTCCCCTCTCGATGGATATAGTATTTTTGCCCATAAAAAACATATTTCTCTCTCTGCAACACATTTTACTTTTTATAAGTGCATTTTCAATCCTACATCAAACAATCTATCAAATTTAAATTTGATGACCGAAGAGCTAAAAAGCAGCTCCAACCCTATACCAAATTTTTATCGAATTAACTTTCCATCAAATTTCTCCGTCAGATTTGCAGGATTAGGAGCTCCCATCAAAACCCAACATCTATATTCTTCCTCCAACAGTCATATTCGAGCTCCTCCTCTCATTTCATCCCCGACCCCTTTTTTCTCCGGCGAGCACTTAAAACTCCACTCCGACGAGCATATGCATCTCCACTCCGGTTACCACGATCCCCTCCAACGATTTGGTATATGATTGGAGCGCTCGACATCAAATTAGTTTTCATCAGATTTGATATAGGTCTGGAACACTCCACATCAAACTGAGTTTTTAATTCAATCCTACATCAAATCTGATAAAAATTTTGATGTAGGACTGGAGATGCTCTAACATATATTCTTTCGATAATATTTTTTAGGGGTACAAGTGTACAACTCTGGCCGATTTGGTTCTTTTTGGCACCAAACTAAAACCAACTTGAATTAGGTCGGTTCTACCATTTATGAACCCAACTCAAACCGATCCGAAGTACATTTGGGTTGGCTCAAGTCTCAGTTTGACACATGCATAGTAGGTTCAGTTTGACACATATATAGGGCCCCTCACCCAAAACCTATAGAGCATATAGATTCAGTTATCGGGTTGATTCCATTCCATAGTCCCCGAATCTAGAAGCGAACCAAATTGACCTGGTTTGCGAGATCAGGAACCAGCCATGGCCAATACTATATCGGAACCAACCTAACTTATTGAGGTCAGATTGGTTTGGTTCTCGATTGTGGGGGTAACTTTTTGTTGGAAATAATCATGTGGTTCAGGTCACAACAGGAGCAAAAATCGATCCGGGATCAAAGATTGTGCGTGTTCCAAAGTAAAATTCATGTGAAACAAGCAATCATACATAAGCATCGACGAATCCTAACGTCAATCTAGCGAAACGAATTATCGGGCATGCTATGCAAATTCATGTTTACGCTAGATCTGTGTGCTAGATGGTCATATACCTCCATACGATTTTTTAACTGCGAAGAATTTCTTCTTACTCTGTGGCGACGGTTCGTGGGTATTTGTGGATAAAGATCCTTGCGATGAAGAATACGCCCTTCTTGTTCACCCGATCACCCACGTAGCCCGAATCCTCGCACGTCGATCTCTTAGTACCTCAACGACGCAAGCTCTCTCTCTCTCTCTCTCTCTCTCTCTCACACACACACACACACACACACACACACACACACACACACCAAACTCAAGGAAGAAGAGGAAGGGAGAGGGTGGCTGAAATTCGCAAGAGGAATCAACCAAATTTCATGCCCCCTCCCCCCCCCTTAAATAGGCAAACCCTAAACCACCTGCGTATGCAAGTAGTGGCCGCCCCCCTTTTGCTTGTGTACACCTTTTGTGGATGGTCACTAAGCTTGTGCATGCAAGGTGTGGCCAACCACTATAACTTGTGCAAGCCTATAGTAGCCGGCCCCCTTTGCATGCACAAGCCACATATGGTTGGCCACTTAGGTGTGGAGGAAACCCTAGTTCAACTAGGGACCTCACACACACCAATGAGAAATACAAGTGTGGTGCCTCTAGTAATTTCACTATTTACTAGATGCCCTAGTAAAAATATTGGGTGCCTTTAGTAAAATGTACTAGCACACTTTTACCATGCTTTAGTGATACACATACACAAAGCGAGGTCCACATGAGAAGGGGGTATGGCTATCTCTTACTACTCTGGGGTCTCTAGTAGATATACCAACCTACCACGTCTCCCATTGTAACATCTACCCCAAACAAACAAGATATTGTCCGTTTTGTCCATGCCCGCACGAGGATTTCCAAGGGGGTCCCTAGTAGATATACCAACCTACCACGTCTCCCATTATAACATCTGCCCCAAACAAACAAGATATTGTCCGCTTTGCCCGTGCCCACACGAGGATTTCCCCGGGGGTCACCTATCCTAGTACTACTCTAGTCCGAGTACGCTTAACTACGGAGTTCTTACGAAATTCGTAGCGGCGCACGATTTCAAAATGCGTCTACTATGTTTGGGAGGGAAAATTATATAAGTACCTTATGATCTCTTTCTATCCAGGCAATGTGGGGCTAACTCGTGGCCTTGGACACCTCACCTCACCTCACCTCATCCGTCTTGGCATCACAGTCTTAGGAGTCTTTGCTATTAGCTATTGGTTCTTGGTCGTCACACCCATACTCTAGTGCAACGTACACATGATTAGAGGATAATTAGGGTTTCGTGAACTAACTTCCTTTCTAGTGAGATAGAAAAAAGTAACAAATCCAAACTAAATATGGATAAGATGTAACCTTCAGGGATTGAGGTTCATGCCTTCCAATCGGACTCGACTAATACACTTTTCCAAGTGTACCGTCAGTTCCCTGCACCCGATTAACCTACGTAACCACCCATAGTGTGACACAGGCTGCACTCCAATTATTGACCACCGAGTCTAGGTTTAATGTGACGTAGGTCAAGACATGAAACGCACCTCCCGATATGGATATGGATAACCTGTAGAAGTGGCATGTCAATACTACGACAGCAAGGTAACCCTGAGCAATGTGGTATTAAGTCGCAAGTGGATCCCTCACACGTTGGTGCACTAAAACACCACACAACCGGTTAGTCCACCTGACATGGCTTCTTAGGGGTAAGGACCGATTGCTCTAAGCAGTAACATAGCTTAGTGCACCAGTGTCTACTCACCGATCTGTGCACCATGTTTGTTTCATTTAGCCACAGGCACTGTGCCTATAAATGATCGTGGTGGAGATACCCATACTCAATCATCCCAACATCTTATCCTGATAAGGTGACCAACCTAATCAGACCTGCGAACTATTTAAGCTTATATTGGACAAGTACACCAAGTCTTCAACTCAGGTGGATTACTATGTTATCATGGCTCCTAGTTCTGTAATCAGAACACGTGATTACATATGTATCAGAATGCAATTTTAATTAAACTATCAGCCATTTATAGATAAACCAGAGTTTTACAAGCTACAAACCATATCAAACCCAACACTTTTTAGGAAGACCATGACCACAACCCAGGTCTCCTCCTTCCTTGGAAGTGGTGACTCGAGAGTCCTCCTTTCTGTCTTGGGTGGGTGAGTCGAGTTGAGGGTACTGATGTGTCAAGGCCTTTGACCCATGGAGTTTGGGCACTAGGTAAACACCTCTGGACTTAGACTAGGATCACAAAAAGATCTAATGCCCCTAAAATAGGCGGCCCATATTATTTCCCTATTCTTGATGCGAGAGGGATTAGAAGGGGGATTAGAAGAAAGTAAGAGAATCTATATATTTTAGCTGGGTGATTCCTTTCTTAAAATTGGTTAATACATTTACCCTTATGTATACAAAGGATCAACACTTTCCTTTGTGCCCCCAGCTCTCCTTCTATAGGGGAAGTTGGAGGAGGAAACCCTTTCATTACATGATATGTGTTTCCCCACGTGATGTGTTTTCATTGGTTACAAGACTAGCCATTCTCTTCATGACAATTGTTGCTTGCAGGTTGGTGCTGGAGCTTATGCCACGAATCCGTCCAGGTGTCATCCCATGTGTCCTTTTTAATGTGTTTGTTTCCTCTTTAGATAAGGCAGCCATGTGTCACCTCTTATTGGACTACTGGGGAGGCTTCTGTGGGGGATCTTATGGTAGGTTGAGGGTTTGCTTCGTTGGCTATACCTGACCTTTGAGGTGAGTCGACCTGCTCCTAAGTCGTAGCTTACTAGTAGGTCGCAAGATGAGCCTTGGCCGTTGTCGGGGTGCTTTCCATCCTTGTGTATCCTCTTGTTTGTTGCTCGGGCAACTCTAGATTGTTATGGTTGGGTCTTGAGGAGTCGAGTCACATCTACCTGTCTCTCTCGCCTTACCCTTTGGAATGTCTCCTCTTCCATAAGCTTTGACTTGATACCGAGCAAGGGGGTGGATATTTTATTCATCCACATTTGCCCCGTCATGACGAGCCGAGTTGCGCAGTAGATTGGCGAGTCATGATTTATCGTTTGAGCGAGGCACTTTCAATTTGAGCAAGGGGGTCTGTCAGCCCCTTTAGCAAGTCATGCTCCTAAGAATGCTTGTTTGCCCCTTGGGCAGCCCTTGCTCCGGAGGCTGCTTATTTGTTGATTGGGCGATGCCCACTCTAGTGACTACCTTGTCCGCTCCTTGGGTGGCTCTGGATCTAGAGGCTGCTTGCTAGCCATATGGGCGATTCTAGCTCCGGATGCTACATTTCTCACCGTTTGGACAGCTCTGGCTCCAGAGGATGCCTTGCCCATCACTTGGATAGCTTTGGCTCCGGAGCCTACCTTGCCCATCGTTTGGGTAACTCTAGTTCCAAAGGCTACCTTACCTATGCATTTGGATGGCTATAGCTTCGGAGGCTACCATGGACACATGTTTGGGGTGTTCTGACTCTGGAGTCTACCTTGCCCACCGTTTGGGCGGCTCTAGTTCCGGAGGCTACCTTTGCCACCGTTTGGGAGGCTCTGGCTCCAGAGCCTACCTTGCCCGTCTCTCGGGTGACTCTGTCTTCAAAGGTTGCCTTGGTCGCAGTTTGGGCAACTCTGGCTCCAGGGGCAGGCCTGCCCGCTTCTTGGGTGGCTCTGGCTCTGGCTCAGATGGCTAGCTTGACCAGGCAGCTAGCTCTAGAGACTAGCTTGTGCACTGCTTGGGCGGATCTGGCTTCGGAGGCTGCCTTGCCAGCCATTTGGGCAGCTCTAGCTCCAGAGGAGGCCTTGCCTTCTATTTGGGTGGATCTAGCTCCAAAGGCAATCTTGCCCGCCATTTGTCCGCCTCTTGGGGCGGTTCTCACTCTAAATGCTGCTTTTCCACCTTTTTCGTGGCACTTTCTTGAAGCCTACCTATCTACCTCTTTGGTATCTTAGCTTTGAATGTTTTTTTATCTACCTCTTTGACAAGTCAACCCCGAAGGATGCTTCATTTGCATCTTTGGTGGCTCTACTCTGAAGGTTGTTTATCCGCCAATGTTAGGCTATAAATACACCATCATACCATTTTGTTTTCATGCATGGAGATTTATTTATGGTGTTTGCTTTATTCTTGAGTTTTCATCTTCATGATCCTTGTTTTTCTCGTTCAAGATTGTGTTCTTAATCATTCTTTTTCCTCATTGTCTTGTGGCTTGATCTTCTATGTTTAGTACATGCTCTTAGACATGAGAAGTTGCTTTGATTCGATTTTGAGTTTTTTTAAAGATCTTTTTTCGTTGCATATTTATATCTCGTTCTTTGCAGAGAATAAATAAATCGTCGGAGATGTTTGAGGTGAGAATCGAACAAAGGATTTCTCCACTAGCAAAAGAGGAGAAGTCTCGATCTTTGGGGGTGAGAGGTGCGATGTTCTCTTAAGGGGAAAAGATCCAGACCTTGTTTTTATCTGGGTGTGTTCAATTAATGAAGGGTTAGATTGGTCTTGGACTCTTATGGGGCCATCATCATCACAAGGTGCATTGGGGACAGTGATATGTTGTGACCTATCCTTTATTGAGCTGTTTATTTTGAGTATGTAGACTATGTTATTTCTCGCACCATACTTGTATTACCAACTCTTTTCTGCAATACATGTTTATACTTATTGACTAACATTGTAGTAAAATTTTGGTATTTGTGCGTTAAGTGTGCAGAAAAAAAAACATGGTAGCAAGATAATGAAATTCATTAAAAATCATATGCTTTGGTTTAAGGAGAGAGTTTTAATTGGAAAATGCAATTGTCTCACCTCTTATAAAGAAAGTAGTACTTTATTTAAAATCAATGGGATGCAATTTTATCTTTCTTTTTTAAGAGCATAGAAATTTATTTTTTTTACTCAAAATTAATCCAAATGGGAAATTATTACCGATTGTGAGGTCTCACCTTTGTTGGCTTAATTTGTGTGTTCAAATTATTGTGTGGGAAATTACATGTAGTTTTGGTTCTACTGAGTCATGATAGCGCTCACCAAGTTGGGTTTTGACTCATGGGGAGGTGCCTAATATCTTCTATTTCAGGCCTAATTGCTTGGGTTAGGTGGGGATTGATCTAGGGTATAAAATCCCCCTTTCCACTTTAGTGGGATGCAAAATATTAGATGAAAAAGATGTGGAGATCTTGCTTTGAGGAGAAGTTCCTTACTTTTCATCTCACTTTCTTCATCCCTTCAAGCTGATCCCTCAAGGTAATCATCTCGCAAGGCTTATAGGTAGCTTTCCATTTAGTTTACATCGAGTGCTTTACTGTGTTATTTTTATTGGAATGCTTTGATTTCCTTTGTTCTAACTTTGGGTTAATTTGATCAGTTTTCTCTATGCCTTCCCTTGCAAATCCCATACGTTGGGTTCTTCCTAGCGAATCGGAAGAGGGTCAAGTCTTATCTTGAGCAAATCAAACGAGAAGAACCCTAATTCCCCATAATAGGTATACGGGCAAACATTTGTCGTACCTTTGCCGTCGTCGATTGGGTAAATCGGCAAAGTAAACCCTAATACGATGACATCACCCACAGTGCGGTGTAATTCACCTATGGGGGTGCTCAACCTTGGCAAAGGTCGACGTTGGGGTGTTTCCGCTTGCGACAAGGGAGTCCGAGCGTCTTCTCGAATGAGCATCCAGGGCTACTCGTGATGGATCGAGTGAAAGATAGTCAATCAATAGGTTTGCAAAGAAATGAGGATCTTGCTTAGAAACTCTAGCCCCAAAATCCGGGTCGTAAGGGAAGGTCCACAGAGGATGTATAAAGACACCACCGCCCAGTTCCCTAGGTAATGTGGGACCAACCGAAAACAGTAATTTGGTGGTCCCTATTGATATCCTTGCTATTGAAGTAGATGTGAGTGGGCACTGCTCTTGCCCCCACCAATACTGTTGGGCTCACGGCCTTTTAGGAGAAAGAAAGTCTCCTCTGTTCGGCTTTCCAAGGAGAAAGCAAAGCCCATGAATGCCTATCCAAAAGATGATCAGATTGATCGGACGGTCATGATTTGTGTGAAGCCAAGGGAGATTCCTCAGGATGATAATGATGGGCCATTGTACCTACTGTGCATGCGTGGCAAACTAGAGCACTGTTCTTTCTTTCCACAACCATAAAGCCATGCTTCATGTGGAACTGCCACTAGTGGATGACCCTATCGATTAAGCCGACCCACAAAAATATGCTGCTCATCCAAGTTCCCATCAAAGGCCCCATATGTTGGAATGAACTTTTTTTTTTATTTTTTTACTGATTAAAAAAAACCAACAAATTTCCGTCGAAGATTCGGATATTTGGGTGGCTCGCGGTACATGGGAAGATCGATCTTAGCCAGATGTCAACTGCAGCGCTGGCGATGTCTGTCCGGGTCTCCAAAACTTTACTTGCTCCATGTATGATCTGGGGGAGGAGGATGTAGACCACCTTCTGCTTCGGTGCCCCTTTGCTAATGATATTTGGACCTTTCTTTTCAGGAAGATCAATTTCAGGGATTATCCGTCAACCATTTTGTCCCTTTGGATACACTGGAGGAGGAAGAGGGTCTCGTCTAGGCCGTGGAAGGGATGAGACGTTCTGGAGCTCGCTACTTGTTGCTTCATCTAGCTAGAGCGGAACCGAAGGATTTTTAACGAGAAGTCTTCTTCGCAGGCGACACTGTTGCAACAGATGAACACTGACATTCGATTTTGGATGCCTTCCCTCGATGGTCAGTGGCCACAAGTGATACCTAATGGCTGGGTTCTTCGCGATATTCTCCTGGGTCACGATTTTTTGTCTTTCGGTTGAGAGCCATCCATGTTTTCCTTTGTATATCATGAGCTCTCGTTCTTTAATAGAACGGTCGGGTCGTCCTAACGACCCCCCCCCCCCCCCCCCCCCTAATTGAGGACTTCTTCAAAAAAAAATGAAAAAAAAGTAATGTGCTGATTTTTTGTGGATGTCCAATCTAAGCAATGTGATCCAAAAAAACAAAAAAAGTAATGCTATCTACTCCATGAGTTTAATAGAGGCCACGCAACACTTCTTAAACTGAGATGGGCCTGGTTAACCATGGTTCACCCTTTCCAACAAAGATCAAGAAAAAAAAAACACATGCCAAGTGACATTTTAGCATATCAAAAAATATGTGTTTGTGAACAGCAGTTTACCATTAATTTAAACAAACAACAACAAAACAGATCCACCACCGGATCCAACAGAGAAACCACCACCAATTTGGGCAATGGTAAGGTGGCGCTTGTGCCCCTCTTTTTCACCGGAGTAGCAATGTTTCGGTTTTCGGTTGTCCCGCTGAGCATCGGTCTACTTATAACCGCCAGTGTGTTGATTTTTTCTCTGTTTGCACCAGCATGTGACACCTCCTGGATCCGATTGTGACCTCCCGCCTTCAATGAACCAAAAAAAAAAATCCCACCAATTTTTTAAAACTTTGATCAGATAGTCTAAGGTTTTTAAAAAAATGCTAATACTAATTGTTTGTCCCCTGTGGGCTGAAAGGGCTAACCAAGCCAACAGTACCCACCCAGTGGCTTCAGAAAGATTGGTATTGAAAAGAAGACTTAGTTTCTAGCAGTCTTCAATACATGAGCAGATTGGGGTTAGCCACAAAACCAAGGATCAGGGAGGGCTAGAAGGCCACACAACTCTCCCTCTTCTGTTCCATTAGTTTACAGTTGCACCAAAACACCAGCAAGGACCATTACAGTACCCACCAAACCTATCATCATGCCTCCAAATGGATTCCTACATACAGTAAGAGAAAATTTTGGGTTTTCATTTGGTACTATAAACCAACAAATGTGCACAGACATCACATCTTTTAGTGTCTTGATATCTCCATGCTCTCGAGACACACGCACTCGCCGCACCTGACGATGTTTCGGTCCATGAGTGCTTCAGTTCACGAACAATAAAACCTCGGGCAATGATGCTGGATCGAGTTCCCAATAGCCCCGTAGTTTACCACCCCTCTCCTCCGTCAGCCGGAAAGCCGGAATTTGATGGGAAAACCTCAGATACTCGCCCTCCGGTATCTCCACCGTCAATCTCTCAGACATAAAAACAGCCCTACAACCGCCGACCTTCCTCAGCACAAAGGCTCTAATTCCAGAATCGCTACGGTCGAGGATTTCCACCACGTCGTACTCGCAGTTCTCCAGGTCAGAGAGTGACCATCCGACACTCCAGTTCTTGTACAGAGCCCAGACCTCACCGGTGCTCGGATAGATAGAGTAATGGTCTCTTCTCCCTGTCGGTACCGACCATACCAAATGAGAGAAGGTATCAGTCGTTTCAAATATGCTCGTCTCACCATGCATGACCTTGAATGTTCCACAGCTCGCGGGGAGGTCATCGTCCAGCCACCGCTTCTCCTCCTCCCCCCGAGGGCAGCTCTGAAGCCACGTAATGTGCACTCTGAAGTCTTCCACATCAACCTTCTTTATCCGGGCATAGTACTTAGGGCACCTATCTATCTCACTGTACAGCGCCCAGATCTGACCGCGTTCGAACCTCTCGCATGATCTTGCTTCTTCAAAGTCATGGAATTCTGGATCTGGGTATTCGAAAATGTGGCCTGGTGATGGCACTAGAGAGGGATCATGCTGCTCAGAAGCATTCTTCATACCAAAGACTCGAGCATCTACATTCTCATCTTTTCCATCAACCTGAGATTCCATCATTGGAGTTTCCACATGCTCCCTTGCCTCTGAAATGGAATCCTGAGCTTGAATCTGTTCCTTCTCGCAAGCCTCGTTCAACCCATTGGTAGATTGATCTCCACTTCTCTGAGTCTCATGAACGTTCTTCTCCTCCAACTGAGTGACACTCACCTTAGTTGTACCAACTGAAGGTTCCTCTTCACTTGGAGACTTAGACTGTAATGCATTATCCAGACCATCGACTTTTACCTTAGTGCTCTCAAGACTGACGGTAGCACAGGTCTCCTCAAAGTTAGTAGGCAAAGCAGCAGTATCGAGTTCAAATGAACCTGCCGGTACACCTTCTCTTTCTTCTCCCTTCATTCTATATGAAGGAATCCTATGAGAAAACCGAAGTACTTCACTCCGTGGTATTCCAAGTGGGACCATTCCCTTATCGATTGCTCGCATGAACAAGCTCACAAATCCATTTATCTTAACCAGACGAACAACAGTCATCTCAGAACTCTCTTCAAAATCTGAAAGAACTTCTACAACCTCATAATCGTAGATTCTATGGCTGTCAGAATCAGAGCTCCATCTAACATCAGAGTCTTTGAATAAAGCCCATACCTCACCTTTTCTAGGATATATGTCATATGAATTTCTCCTCATGCCTTTTCCCCAAGGCATAGGATGAGAGAACATGAGCTGCTCTTTGGTATATTCTGATTTCCCAAGTCTGAAGTTCCCACAAGCGACAGGTGAATCCTCTTCCGACCCCTCCATCTCAGCTTTACCCATGGGATCATGCTCTAGCCAAGTAAACCGCAGCTTGAAGTCTGGGCCATAGACATTCCTAATCCGGGCATAGAATCTAGGCATTCCATCGAAGTCATCGTAGACTGCCCAGATCTGATCAACTGCAAATTTAGTTGGATCTCTTTCCTTTTCAAAGTCAAAAAATTCAGGATCAGGATAGGATACAGAGTCCGGATCCATTGTGGTCTTCTGGCATGAGCCAACACTATTATTAGCCTTTGAACTGACACCATTAATCAAGCCTTCCGCTCTCGCACCAGCCTCCCGTTCCCTTTCTTGAAGGCAATTTGTTATTTTTTTTCCAAAAGGGATCTCTTTCTGTTTGTCATCTTTCTTATCTAAAGAAGAAGACGTCCTGTTTATTCTTACGTCGATCCCGTTGGAATCTCCTACAGAAAATGAGCTGTCACTCTGATTGGCATTGCTTGATGTTTCAACCTTCCTTAACCTTTTAAATGGACGCACAAATTTATCGTTGACATTTCCATCTTCTTGATAAGAAACATTTTGCTTCTGCCGGGGCGATCTTCGTGGATGACTTCCAGTTGCTCCAACATTCTGCCCTGAAGGATGCCCACCTTTAATGACAACTTCATCACTCTCACTGGCCTCCGAACTACTGGATTCTACAACAATATTTCTTCTCCTCTTCTGCCTAGCATTTTGAACCGAAGATTTCGGCACCTGCCCTCCCTTATTAACTTCCTGAAGTTTCACCTTTTCGAATTTTACTTCGTTCCCTGCTCGAACTTCCTTGTCCACCTTACAGTCTTCCATTACCTTGCTTTTAGATCCATCACCGGTGTTTACTCCAAATCTTGACCAGGGTTGTGATGATGTCGACCTTCCACCCTCATCCTCTTGAAAGCCCGTATGGGAAGAAGTATTTCCAAAATAACCTTTCTGGCTAGCCATATGAGCACCCGGACCTCGAAACTTCTGCTGAGGAATTCCAGTAGGGTTCCGCGGCACAGCTTGTTCATTCAAATCATAGGCAATAAAGGGCTGCATGCAATTTTGACAACGGAGTGATCTATTCAGTATCGTTCGATAATACTGGTATCTTATGCCACAGAACGGGCATATTGTCCAGAAAGTCGGAGCACTCGAGGATGGTGGCGCCTGCTGCTGATTTGAGCCATTAAACTGTGTGAATGGCTTATTTGCAGCATTGTTTGGAATCCCAGGTTGTCTCCGAGTGCAAGAAGTCTTGGAGGGCTGAGCGGAATGCCTTAACGAGACGGTTTGGAAATTAACTCCTCTCTTCATGTCATGAAGCACACGTTTTGCCTTGTCCGACAATGTTCTGTGTGCCTCTCCAACTAGCTTAAATGCAGCTTCAGCCCCTGCAAACTTGTTCTTATCAGGATGAAGTAGGAGAGCAAGCTTCCGGTATTGCTTCTTGACAGTTAACTCGTCCGATGCTGGTTCTACCTGAAGAATGCCGTACCAATCTATCTCCCCATTGAGCACGTTCCCAGCAGAGCAATGCACCTCACAAACAGTTAACATCTGAGAGATGTTCTCAAGGTCCGGAAAGAGTTGTTGGGCCTTGAGCACAATCTTTCGCGCCCCAACAAAGTCTTTACCGTGCATCTTATTTTCGGCAATGCCCTTGGCTCTGATAGCCTCTTCCTTGTTGCACTCCATGGAGATTTGTATATAAAAAAATAAAGTCCCAATTTCTAGCACTTGCAATGCATGAACCAAACTACCCTTTCTCTTCGTGTTTGCTCATATTTGCAGATCATAAGCAAGAGTGTGTGGATCCCTTAAACACTGCAATGCTCCTTTGATAGACCCAAGCTTCAGTAAACACCGGTATCTAACAACTGGAAGTTCATGCCCAGACAATAAAATGAGTTAGTCATATATGAAATGAACACCTGAATAAAGTCATGAAGGAGAGGTTTACGCGAATTTCAATGCCGAAAAAAAAAATATGCAGCACAGAAAGAGGTCGTGATAGCAAAACATCATTCTCTATTGCAGACTCACACAATGGTGTTTTTTTTTTTTGTGGGAATCTAGATACAAGGATTTGCTAGAAAGATGAAACCTACAACCGAGCAAAAGGATATGTAATTCATAAAGACAAAGCATTAAATATGCTAACCATGATAGAGATTTAGAAGCGATACCCTAGGTTTTGAGTAGTGTTTTAAAAACTCACCCCAAGGTACGCCCGGGGCGTGCCCCAGGGTGGGGCAGTCCTAAAATGCCTGGGACGGCTCCAATTGGGGCTTTTTTTTTTTCTATGAGGCTTACGCCCGAACCACTGGGGCGAACGCCCGGGCACGCCTTTTACGCCCCAATGGCCTAGGCTTGCGCTCCACTGGAGTTTGTCTGCATCGTTGAAAAAAAATGATTTGATTACTACCGTGTGATCTTTTATATGTGTCTTACTCTCTTGGATGACGATTATGATATTTTGGAAACTAAAGTTGTTTTAAATTGGTTCTATTTCATGTATGGAATGATATAATATATGGAATATAAACATAGATATTTTGCATTTTCATTAGAAACTTATAATTAGATCTTAAATGATGACAAGTTCATTTTTATTATTGTTTGTTATATATTTGTGATTTATCAACCATGTTTGTAGGCTTAAATGCTTTGTTTGCTAACTTTGTTCATAATATTTTTTATTTTGTTTGTTTTTAATCTATTTTCACTCTTTTATATAATATTATTATTTTTATATATATACATATATATTTTTAAATTTAAAATTTAAAAATTCGTGGGGCTTACGCCCCACGCCCTGGGACATATGCCCCACCCCATAGCAGGCAAAACGCCCCTCCTTACGCCCCGCCTCTGAAAACACTGGTTTTGAGATTTGCAGTAATTAAGCATATCAAAAATCTGGAATAAAAAGACAAAGTAGTACACTTGTGATAGAAAATGAACTGTATGCTATAAAAAATTAAAAAAAGGTATGTCGAGGTGCACATCACATGCATCAGGGAAGTAGGCACCTTCAAGTAATAATCTCTCAGTAACTATCAGAAAAAAAAATGACAGTTTATGAAGAGTAAAAGAGAACTATATTTCAGATAGCAAATAGACACAGTAATAAACAACTTAGAACTTCCTAAAGATATATGTCTCACTGTCTAGTGTCTACCCAAGAGAGTTCTTGATTCAAAAATATTAATTCAGAGATCAACATGAAAAAACTATTTTAAAGGACTCATTGCTTCACAAAGTAAAAAATAAAACTGGATGAATCCTCAGAGTGTAAAATAAAGTCCATTTCTTCATCAGGTACAAGAGCTTTTCCACATCACAATCATCCATAAAAATGAATATGATTGTTAATCCATTTTGTTACAAATAAAATATAAACTTAAAATTCAATCAGAATCATTCTTTCATAATAAGAAATAACATGCAAAACTTTAAGCAATAATAGTTGATTTTACCACAATTAAAAGAATTAAGATCTATTTTTTTTTAGTAAGTGACAAACGGACAACAAAGACCAAGGCAATAAAAATCCAAAGTAGAAGTTTGGGGACTCATAATTGTACCAATTGGGGTCCGTCATAACTTGTAATATAAGATGAAACCAATGCTGTCAAGTGTGATGTGCAATCGCACAGCTAGTCGCATATGCGATCACACAGTCGATTTGTGCCAAAAAAAATCCTTTTTTTTTGTTAAGTTAATCTCAAATTAATAACATGAAACACAAATAGTCAAATACT
Source organism: Chamaelirium japonicum (assembly GCA_947650365.1). Taxonomy (NCBI): domain Eukaryota; kingdom Viridiplantae; phylum Streptophyta; class Magnoliopsida; order Liliales; family Melanthiaceae; genus Chamaelirium; species Chamaelirium japonicum. The sequence goes on along the minus strand of OX393551.1, from coordinate 82,611,713 downwards.
ACATTCATTCAAGTTCAACTACATTCTATTACTTAAAAAATATACTAAAATAAGAAAAAATACATCTAATTTTTTCAATGAGGGCCCCGAACAGTTGCCTTCCCACGCCTCTTCCCCTTTAGTTTCCCTGGTAGCGTAGAGGTCACCTCCTCGGTGCTACTACCCTCGAGCTATTCCTCCCACTCATGCTCCTCTTCAAACTCGTATTTGTTGTATATGCTCCTGTGGTGACGATGGATACGTACAAAGTAGTCTAGGTGGATAGAACCACAATGCCTATTATCCATTATTACTTCGTTCTTGTACATTTTGCTAGTTTGCACATATAAGGATTTAAGGACTAACTTTGGTGTGATATGCTTCCCATAGATGTATCTCGTTTTTTTTTTTGGATGGACATGACCGTATTTCAAGCTTGATAGACGAAGGGTAGTGTGAAAACCTTCCAAAGGTACTGATCCTACGGAGCAGTCTATGTCAAAATTTTATGCAGAAGTTAAAAAGCTCTTGCATGTGCTCAATAAAGAGATTTTTATTTTGAAAAGTAAAGAGCAGGGATACGTGTATGGTTTCATTGCCAGGAGGTTAAAGAGCAATCGAGGCTATTAAAGAATTACTTTGAGGTGGAACTTGTACTAATAAAGATCCTAAAGCTAAGTTACCTGAGTTACCAGCCATACATTTGGTTCCCAGGCTCTTCTTGTTAAACTTATTGCATCATAGGATGAACACCATGGAATATGCAGAACTTAAAGGATATTTTGATGGGCTTATTTGTGAGATTTTTAGCCCTTTTACTATTCCTGCAATACTTATTCCTAAAGAATCGCACTTGGGGAATGTGTTGATAGCCCAACAATCAATAAAATCATTTTTTAATTGTTTATCATCCCAAGACTTGACAACATGTTAGATATGATGGCGGAATTTGTATACCTAAAAAAAGATCTTCATAGTGGGGGTGATGAAATTTGGTGGAGTTATAGGTGTAGGGTGAGTGATATGTGGTTCAAATTTGGTTGGGTTTGGATAAGGGAATTTGGGGTTACGAGGTATTTTGCAATTCTGGACTGTGTTTCCAGAATTGAGTTTTCGGTTCAATTGGGGTTCAATTTGGCTCTAACTTTTAGTGCCTTTGTGTAGGATGATGGAGGGAGGATGGGGGAGCTATAGGATTTGGTTTTGTGGAATTCAGAGATGGTTTGATTGTCTTTCGATAATTATTTAGGTTTCAACTTTGGAAAATTTTGCAAATTTGGAAAACTAGGTGACGAAGATCGAGGGCTTGCAATCGCTTGATGATGGAGATAATAGGTTTAGGGTTTGTGATGTGGGTAATAATGAGGGCAATGAAAAGAGAAAAGAAAAGTAGACGACAATGGTAGACGAGGTATCGCTCATCTCCGAACCAGGTCGAAGGAAGAACCCGAAAGCTTCAATTCAGACGAATAACAAATACAACAAAGCAAAAGGCTGAAAGCAACGTTTTATTTCATAATTTGAGATAATATAAAAGAGGAAGAAGCCCTTAAATAATCCCTATGGATGGATGGATGGAGAGAGAGAGAGAGAGAGAGAGAGAGAGAGAGAGAGAGAGAGAGAGAGAGAGAACTGTACGAGATGGGGACGGACCTGTTCACCCGCACGGTATTGTTCACGTACAAGAGGAGTCCATCCCACCTTAAGGCTTACTTTCTTCTTCTTTTTCACTTTTCCCCTCTCTTTGTGTCTCTCATCCATCCAATGGCTTCACATAAGTCCCCTATTACATCCTATTAATGCCACGTAGCATTCATCTAAAACATAAATTAAAAGAATCCATTGGCTAACATAAATTAAAGATAGAACAAAAAATTTAATCATACGGCGTTCAATCGCTCCACAAAGACAGGCAATGTGAAGATACAACAATCCGCTCCCATCTAACAATCGACCTTCATCAGTAGGCGATCGAGGGGTTGTCTCGTAGAACCAATAGTGGAAAGACTTGATCTAGACAATCCAACGATGAGAACTCACCATGCTTCGGAAGTGCACTAGTCTCTCATCTGTGCTCTGGGTGTACTCAGATCCCCATCAACATGCAAATCCAACTCCACAATAGATGTATTTGACTAAAATACTAAACGAATAGCTTGACTTCATGTTATGACACGGCCAAACTACTTTACTAAAGGGTTTCACTATTGAAACCCACCAGCTTAAACTTGGAACCCACCAACTTAAGTTTTCCCCCAAAATGCCCCATGTCCTCTGCCCGCAGTCGCGCCCCGTTGCATGCCCATAGAGCTCGTGCAGCCCGCCACAACCATCAATGTTCGGCATGCTGCCGCCGACAGTTCCTGTGCAGCATGTTGCCTCCTTTTTCCTCCCTCATTATCAAACCGCCAGCAACGGCCCAGCGTAAGGGGAGGAGGATGGAGGCAGTGACCTGCACGGGAACCAAAGATTAGGTAGCCTGCACTGGCAACGACAACGTCAGCAACTTGCACGAAGACCGACGAGAACGGCGGCATTGGCAAGCATGGAGTAAGGAGCTGGTGCCAAGCTGAGAATGGTTAGTGTATTTTGGGTAAACCTCCTTCATATCTCCATGTAAAGATTGTCAAGCTGAAAATGATAAGTGTATCTCAGAAAATGATAATTAAGTTTGGCAATTGGAAAAAACGTTTCTTCGTTATCCATTCCATATGTCTGGGCATACCCTTTGTCGATCAATCTTATTTGTGTGCTAACCCAAACTTGACCCAGAGTCCGAGAAGAAAAATGGGCTGAATTTGAGCTGAAATGATGACAAACCTTCGATCCGGGTTCGGATTTAGAATGGCCACCTAGAGTCCGTGCCGGGTTTGGACAGCCCTTGACCAACCCAACTCGACCCGATTAACAGACCTACTCTTAAATAGGCCTTGACCGAGTAAGTCACTGGTCCACCACCGCACATCGACAATGCAGAAGTCCATAGATCCAACAAGTCAAGGAAGCGAGAAAATTTGCACCAACTTATATCCATACCCCCGCAAATCAATCCGCAGTTTTAGGTCCTTACATCCTTCCATCCTTTTACATATGTTCCCATTTTACCCTTCACTATATATATTAATCCATACCCAGTATTTTGAAACCTATGCCACAAAACAAACACAAGGGTTAGGACCATAATATGCCATTTTTGCCTGTCCCGTTTTATCCATACACAAATCACAAATACCATCCAAGAATATTACCTTTTGTCACTAATCAATTGAGTCTTATTTATCCATTTATAAAACCAAAGGATATTTATATACTATCATATTATGAGAATAAAAATTCCACTAACACATTCTTCCTTCCATCCTACTTTTGTTTTCCATTTTGCCATTCTCTTCTTTGCCACTAATCAATTGAATCTTATTTATCCATTAAAAAAAAAAGGGCTACAATGGGAATCCATATCCATAACCCCCCCCCCAAAAAAAAAAAAAATCCCCCCAGATCAATCCGTAGTTTTGGATCATTACATCCTTCCATTCTTTTACATATCCCATTCTTCCTGGCATCCTATGTTTTGTTCCCCATTTTGCCCCTTCTCAATCCTATGTTTTAAAACATCAAGGTAAATGTTGGGTAGAGTATGGGCATAGGAACTCTACCCGATTAACTTTTGGGTATGGTTATGGATACCCCAATACCCATACACGAAACCCAATTGCCCCTCTAACTTCTGACCCGACCTTGACTCAAAACATCGGGTACAGGTATGGGTACAAATGTACTTTCAGGTATGGGTTGTACGAGGTTTTTACAAGGCTTGGGTATGGGTTGTACAAGGTTTGGATAGGGTATGGGTATAGGAACTCTACTTGGTAGGGTATGGGTATAGGAACTCTACCCTATTAACTTTCGGGTATGGGTATAGGTATGGGTACTGTCGGGGAAATATTTCGTTTAACTCGCATTACGAGACACGTGATACCAATGACAAGAGTGCAGATAAAAAGTATTTACGTGAAAAACCCTCCCAACATAGGAGAGAAAAAAACCATTGACGAGGCGAACAAATCCACTATAATCTCGAACCAGTTACATCCATATTGCTCGATCGGCCTCTCGGTCTCTCAAATAAAGACAGGGACTCAAGGTATACTCATCTGTGTTGATCGATGACGTAGGACCGACCGTTAGAGGGCGACAGCTCCACAACAGCGAGCCGAGGTGCCCTTTGATTCGAGCTCACTCACGAGTTCACACACATTACACAAAATATTACAAATTACATTCGTCGAGCTCGTCCGCTCATACACCGGAAATTCGCACAAACACGAGCCTGCTTACACACACATACACATGCACACTTGATCTATGTCCTAAAGGTGGTTAGGGTCATCGGGACCTCATCTTTACCGTTGCCGTCGCCGAGAATCTCAGTAGCTGCCGTCTCTGTCGCCGCTTAGGAGAAAAGGGGGGTGTTGCATGCCGGCCATAACAGAGGAGGGAGGAGGCAGCAACCTCGGCTTCCCCCACGGGTCGCCTACAAGCCGGATGGGAGGTGCCTGTTAGCTATCGAAGAATGGGGAAGGCAGATCCGACCACCCCGTCCTGGTGTTGCTGCCAGAAACAAAGAGGGAAAAATTGGCTACGGCCTAGCCTTTCCCCTCGCTACTGCTGTGCTTGCCACAGGGGAGGGGAGAGGGGCCGAAGCCGCCACCTCCCCCTGCGGGCTTGCCTGCATCGAACGGAGATGGAGGGGAGGGGGCCGGAGCCGGCTTGGAACGGGGATGGAGGGGAGGGCGCCGGAGTCATCGCCTTCCCCTCAATCTTGCTTGTCGGCCATCGGATCAAAGAGAGAAAGGGGATGAGAGATTGAAAGGAGGAACCCTAACCCTAGGGTTCCTCCCTCTTCTTTGCTGCTGTACTTTTTCCCACAGAGAGAGCTCAAGCCCCCGCCGCCTTCCCTCCCTCAAAATCCCCTTCTTCTCCCATCCAATCCGATCCAATCCCCTTTAAAATCCCCCTTTCTTCCCTCTCAATCTGCTCCCTCCCAAATCCCCCTCCTCTTCAATTCGATCTGATCCCCCCAAAAATCCCCCTCCTTTTTCCTAAAAAAAACCCTCTCAAATATACCCCCTTTCGTCCTCTTCCACTCTTGTCCTCTTCCTCCAAATATCCCAATCAAATGAGAGATCCTCGCATGCCCTCGATCAAACGGTCACGGTCTTTCGCCGCATAGATCGACGTCACCGGCTCGCAAAGGAGTTGATCGGAAGGGGAGGCCTGAGCCGAGTAAGGCGGAGAGTACCTCGTGTCTTGAGTTCGCCACACTGAGCGGTGGCGGACGGTCCAAGCGTGCTTGGTGACGCAGGCCCGAACCAAAGGCCCGAGGTTGCTCTTTCGGTTGATTAAGGCTGCTCAGAGTGCATCCAACAGTGAGGGCGACCCCCAGGGGGGCCCTGATGTCTTCAAGTGTCGTCGCCCGTTACTGCCACGTGGACAATGAGCTGGCGACATTTTTGGCACCATCAGATACCTTAATACTTTGTACAAGACTTGGGTAAGGCATGGGTACAGGAAGTCTACCCGATTAACTTTCAGGTATAGGTATAGGTATAGGTATGGGTATGGGTACCTCAATACCCATATCTGAAACCCAAAGCCCAACTGTCTCTCTAACTTGTGTTGATAATACAGTTTGACATATATACAGTGTACATATACCCCATATTTGGATCCAATATCATTAAAATAAAAGCAAGGAAGTGTTGCATTTGTTATCCGTTACAATAACCAACAAGTCTTTATATAGACGTGCCAAAACCAAAAGAAAACCCATATATGCTATATGGGACTAAAACATGCCTTCATCAAACGAAAAGTCTAAATAACATCCGAATTGCATAACTAAAAATAAAATGCATCAGGACCCAGTGAAAGATGGATCAGCTTGATGAAAGGGCCCAATGGGCTATTCGCCGAGCCACAGAAACATGGGTTGGGCAATCTTGGATCGTCTGCGTTAATAAGCCATGAATTGTGGTGATCTGCTGGTGATGTACTCATCAAGTGTTTAAAAGATATTAGGAATAGATTAGGAATATAATGGGGACGGGGGGTTTGGAGGACATCAAGAAGTTTTGGGATTGTGATGGTTGGAGAGGTACATATAGGGATGTGGAGGATTTATAGTCATGGGGACATTGTGGTCACAAAGACCATATGTGTTTTTTGGAGTTGTGTGGTCACTGGTCACACAATATCATGTGTACCCGCGTTGGGACTTGTACGACCACACAAGTTGAGCTGCACAGTTTAATCAAGATTTCCGCAATGGTTGCACAGCTAACCCAAGGGCAAGGAACCTCGTATGCATATATGCAGTCAATCTTGACAATACTAAAGATAGCCCTTAATAAAATTGGTTGGCAAAGAAAGATTCATATAGACATGCCCAAGGCTTGATGGCTATGGTATTGACAAAACTAGGAAAAATTAATAATCCGCTAAAGGGAAAAGAGTATCTCATAAATATGACACTAATATACGAAATCACATGACCAAACCTTGCATTTCAAACTCACAACACAAGCCATCTTATTACCTTGAGGAAGAAAACACCCTAGACAAGAAGCTACATACATTCTATTCGTGATAAAAAATCAAAAATACAGAAGGAAATATAGTTGGTATAAGAAATAGAAATTATTGACATAATACAAACCTCACCTGGGAGTAAAACAAGAAGTCGTGAGTTGATACTTGATAGTGATGCAGATAACAATCTAAGATCCAAATATCTGTAAAAGTGAATCATCTCATTATTAAGTTATATGTAAGATGCTCTTAATAACATGACAACTCAAATATAATACAATGTGCAAGCTTCGGAATTTCGATTTCGACCAATATTTCGACATTGCAGGAAATGCAAATATTGCCTAGAAATATTCCACTTAGTGGATATATTTCATTTTTTTAGAACGGCGAAAATACTGATCAAATGATAGAAATTTTCAATGAAACCCTGGACAAACAAAGCATAGATATACACTTCGGAAAACATAGATCATATTTCTACACTAACTAGGGGTATGATGCTCCACATAGCACATTTTCTATGCATGTTGTGTAGATGCAGAACAGTCTAAATATAAAAACGATTGAATTTTGCAACAAAACTCTAGACAATCATAGTTCAGAAACAGTGCCCGGGACCTCATATGCATATACTCAGTCACTCTTGACAACAGTAAAGATAGCCCTTAATAAAATTGGTTGGTGAAGAAAGATTCATATAGACATGCCCAAGGCTTGATGGCTATGGTATTGACAAAACTTGGAAAAATTAATAATCCGCTAAAGGGAACAGGGTATCTCATAAATATGGCACCAATATATGAAATCACATGACCAAACCTTGCATTTCAAACTCACAACACAAGCCATCTTATTACCTTGAGGAAGAAAACACCCTAGACAGGAAGCTACATAGATTCTATTCGTGATAAAAAAATCCAAATACAGAAGGAAATATAGTTGGTACCGTATAAGAAGTAGAAATTATTAACATAATACAATCCTCACCTGGGAGTAAAACAAGAAGTCGTGAGTTGATACTTGATAGTGATGCAGATAAAAATCTAAGATCCAAAGATCTGTAAAATTGAATCATCTCATTATTAAGTTATATGTAAGATGCTCTTAATAACATGACAACTCAAATATAATACAATGTGCAAGCTTTGGAATTTCGATTTCGACCAACATTTCGACATGGCAGGAAATGCAATTATTGCCTAGAAATATTCCACTTAGTGGATATATTGCATTTTTTTGGAATGGTGAAAATACTGATCAAATGATAGAATTTTTCAACAAAACCCTGGACGATCATAAACGAAGCATAGAGCCACTTTGGAAAACAAAAATCACATTTCTACACTAACTAGGGGTATGATGCTCCACATAGCACATTTTCTATGCATCTTGTGTAGATGCAAAACAGTCTAAATATAAAAACGATTGAATTTTGCAACAAAACTCTAGACAATCATAGATCAGAAACAGATGCACACTTTGGAACAATTAAATCTATTAGTTTGGAATGCCACATAGCATGTATTTATGTGCATGTTGTACAACAACATAAAAATTTAAGATCTACAAAATATCCAAAATTCAAGTGATTCCAATGACATTAATACAGAATTTTATTTTATTTTTTAAACTTCCAAAAATTTTGAAAGGTTGATCCGATAAAGTTAGTGAATGATCCCCAAATAAGGTGACATATTTGTTTTTAACCTTCATGTTATCAATTAAACAACTAGAAACAAATTACTTAAATAAACTAAATACTATTTTCGGATGTTCTGAGGAAGAATATCTGAATATATATATATATATATATATATATATATATATATATATATATATATAGATAGATATATAGATAGAGAGACAGAGAGAGAGAAAGAGAGGGATGGATTCCTATGACAACATCATAGGGAGTACCCTATGACATACAGTGAATTAGTAATGCTAGAATGTTTAGAATGTACTGAATTTTTATAAGGATGATCAACTTACCTTAGATAGAATGTCCACAAAAAATCAACGCATTCTAAAACTTGATGGGGCATCAAATGCTAGAAACTTTATCTTTATATATATATATATATATATATATATATATAGAGAGAGAGAGAGAGAGAGGCGTGCTAGGGTGCGGCGTGTGATGCGTGCGACGCCGCACCGCAGCCGTCTGATGCACCGCTGCGGTGCGTGCGATGCACGCAGCGGTGCATCAGACGGCTGCAGTGCGACGCCGCACGCACCGCACGCCGCATTTTAGCATTTCTATATATATATATATATATATATATATATATATATATATATATATATATATATATATATATATATATATATATATATATATATATGAGAGAGAGAGAAATGCTATAATGCGGCATGTGGTAAGTGCGGCACCTCATCGCAGCCGTCTGATGCACCGCTGCGTGCATGCGATGCATCAGACGGCTGCAGTGCGGTGCCGCACGTACCGCATGCCGCAGCATAGCATGCCCCTATATATATATATATATATATATATATATATATATATATATATATATATATATATATAACTAAAATGGAGCCCTCTCTCTCTCTCGTGTTGTGACATGTGGACATCTTTTGAAGAGTCAGAATCCTTCTCTTGTGTGTGAACACGATTCTCTCATAAATCCAATTAAAACCCTACTATAAAGATGATAAATACCAATTCAATCGCATTTAATGGTCATTTGATGTTAATTAGATAAATCATTAGTATTGTCTCTCTCTCTAACAGGTGAATCCCACCCCTAAGAGTGAATCGCATTCACTCCAGATTGAACACTTCTTCGAATGGCTGTGATGTCATCCATGCCACGTGGCATGCATCGAGTTCATTCGAGCATTGCCCCGGTTTCTTATTAGTGTGTGTGTATATATATATATATATATATATATATATATATATATATATATGAATGAACGATCCGATGTGTTTTTATTGATTTCCCCTCCCCAAATTGGTGTTGCAGGGTATTAGTAACACCCGAAAAAAATAGAAGAAAAATGACACTGGAGAGTCGAACAAGATGCTCATGGAGCTTAGTCTTCTAGGGTTTAGGGCTAGGGCTTAGGATTTAAGATCATTTTGAAATTTTTGTCAAAATTGGAAAATTTTCAAAATAATTTGGGAATTCACCCCAATTTTCATTCTGTATGGTTCGACCCCCAATTTTGTTTCGATGGCCTAAAAACAAAAAAAAAAATTCTAGAAATTTTAAGTCATGACAATGTGTTAAGTTCATATGAATTTAAGAGCCACTTGGGCCAAAAGAGGTTACGAACATTTAATCAATAGACTTGCAAAAAAAAAACATTTAATCAATATAAATATCTTGATACAAAATCGTACTCTATTAAAATGACAATGCTACAATAATGTGTATGAGAAAATTTTTTATTTTAAAACTCAAAAATTCAATCCTCTTTCTACCCCAAAGAAGAAAATTCTTCCAAAAAGTTAATATGCACATAAATATTAAAAGCAAAAAAGAAAACAAAAACCCGCAAACTTGTAAGGTGATACCAAAAGAAAATAGGCTAGTGGTTATGGATGTAGATATTGATAGAAACAAGAAAAGAAAAGAAACTATAATAATCCCAAGAATAATGTAGCAAATGTAAAGAAGAAGAATATGTCTATCCAGTATAAGTTAGCAAAGGAGGGGAACTAGACCTTGGGAAGTACAACAAATAAGATGTTGGATACTTGGATCATATAGAAAATTATGACAAGAGGACTGCTAAAGTTCTTAGAGAATCTAAAGGTAAACGACATAGGGATAAAGAAACAAATGACATTAAGAACTTGAAAAAAAAATTAAAAAAGGCTAAGTATCACTAAAACGCTAGTAAGGCTAAATTTGTAGCTTTTGATAACTTGAGAATAAAGAAAGGCTCCAAAGAAGATGAAAAAGAAATATACAATAGCTAGCATGAGGGAGAGGAAAACTAGAGATATAGACCAAATAAGGTGCATCAAAAGTAAGTTCAACTATAATAGTGAAGGACGATAAGGTTAAAGAGAGATGGAAATGCTACCTTAAGAAATTACAGTATGAGAACTTCCCTAAAGGAGTGTATTAAAAACCACCAGAATAATGAGTTTACATTTTTATAATTGTTCAACCAAAATAACTACAATGCAGATGGCTTTTAAAAAGATGTATAAAAGTAAAGCACATATGAGATGATTTGATACACCTAGAAGTTTTAAAACATGTTGATTTTTTTGTGATGATAAGCACATTACCATAGATAGAACACCCACAACACATTTCAAAACATTTAAGGGCATCAAATGTTAAAATTTAAATTAACGATTACAACAGACGATCAATAAAACTTCAAACATTTGATGCATCAAGGAGTTACAGAATGTATTGATTTTTTGTGGGTGTTCTATCTAATGTAAGGTGATTATGAGATTATCATCACAAAAAATCAGCACTATCTAAAACTCCTAGGTGCATCAAATCACCAGCGTATGGAGGTAACTCAGGTAAGTAAGTTTCCTCCATATGTATGGACACACACACACACACACACACACACACACATATATATATATAGTATGCGATCCACTAAAAATGCATCCTAAAAACGCACCTTTTTAATGTTAACATAGTTTAGTACATATGTTATTATATTCATTATAAATGTTATACCTCATCCCATTCAAATGTTTAAATTTGTTATTTTACAGATTTCTATACAAGTTTTAACCAAATGTTTCTGTACAAATATTAACATAATGTAATATCTATGTTATCATATGCATTACAAATGTTATCATATCATATTCAAATGTTCCATTTATTTTTACATATTTTTGTACATGTTTTAACAATATAGAAATCTGAAAAATTTTACTATAACATTAGAATGGAATAATTATAACATATATGTAGCAAATATGATAACATATGTTATTATACCATAATGCATGCCCGTGCCTGTCGGCACTACAACGGGCCGCCTTCAGCAGCAACACACCTAAACGCCTTCGGCAACAAAACACTTTTGACGACAACACCGGCATTCATAGGGACACCCATTTCCTCGCCGTTGCTAATTGGCACCAAACAGACGCCTTCGGTGCAACCAACTCCCCATCCCCCTATAATCGATCAATCATAGATGTCTCTGTTTGAACGGATTCCTTGAAATCGACCCGATGGTTTGGGCGACCGAAATTTCTGCAGGCGGGTTTATAGCCGTTGATGCGAACAACGATCACGGAATGAACGTTCAGGTTTAGTGCAGTTTCAATGGGTTGGGATTTTAGGGGTTTAGTGCAGTTTAAATGGGCTGGGATTTGAAACCAAGAAGAAATCGTGCGTTGATTTTTGAACGAATAGTTAGATCTTTTTGGTTCATTTTTGTCCAGTCAGCTTTTTTGTTCCATTTTGTCTAATCAGCACAAAACCGACGTCCCTTGTTATATAGATGTTAACAAAAGGTGGGTTTTTAGTGGAACGCACCCTAGTCTCTCTCTCTCTCTCTCTCTCACTCTCTCTCTCTCTCTCTCTCTCTCTCTCTATATATATATATATATATATATATATATGGGAAAGGGGAGCCTAGACCTGAGGTGCAGCGTCGTTGTTGTACCTCAGGCATTGTTTTACCATCCTAGAAGTTTTGGAATTTGATGAAATTTGGTGAGGGTGTTGTCTAGGGTAAAATGATCATCCTCACCAATTTTCATCAAATTCCAAAACTTCTAGGGGGGGCAAATGGTCGAAGCAAAATCAGACGTCCGCAGTCACCGTTAAAATCTGTAGATTTTGATTCAACCATTTGATCCCCCTAGAAGTTTTGGAATTTCATAAAAATTGATGAGGATGATCATCTTACCCTAGACAACACCCTCACCAAATTTCATCAAATTCCAAACCTTCTAGGAAGGTAAACAAGCAAGAGGTGCAGCGTCGTTGCTGCACCTCGAGTACAGGCTCCATATATATATATATATATATATATATATATATATATTCCTTTGGATAGAAACTTCACAACAAATCATGGATGGTAATATATCAAATATGCAAATTCAAAATAATTAACATAGCAAGATATGCTGGCCCTTGATCACGATGTCGACAAAAATAGAAAAAAATTGTATCGACGACATTACTCTCTTGTTAACCTTCCCCAATATTCAAGACTATGACAAGTTGAGTTATAACATAAATGCATTTAAAATTCACAAGTTCAGATGAAAAAAGTCCAGCAATGACGATATATTGAGATGCAGCCATAAAATGAGAGGCACCAATTATGTGATGGACCTCGGTTTAATTTCTGATAATGCTAGATCGTCTGTTACACTATTACAACTCAAACCTTAGAAGCCAGAGTGGGAATAGTGAGACTAGGAATAATATATTGTGGAGGGAACACACGTAGATAAAAATAGCACAATGAATGGGAGTGAGAGAGGGAGGAGTGTGGTCCGGGAATGGGATTTTACACCATATTTCCCGAACCTTGCTTCTTAGACTCTAGCACTCAAACTAGATGAAGTCAAAAGTGATTCGTATGAAGCAGAAAGACTAGAAAGATGAAAACAAAGCTAATAAAAATTAGGGTCAATTTGACTTAGCCCCCTGTGTTAATAGGCCAATTAGACTTACCCCGGAAAATGATATCAATTAGAGTTGCCCCCAACTTTAGATTAACACCCCAAAATTTCTATGTGATAATTACATGGGATTGGGGGCATCTCAAAATACCATATAGGCATTTGGGGGGGGGGGGGGGGGAGGGTTAAGTCAAATTTTTGGGGGGTAACTCTAATTGATATCATTTTTGGGGGGTAAGTCTAATTGGCTTATTAACACAAGAAGGTAAGTCAAATTGCTAAAAATCATTAGGCAGCTGATGGCGCGCATAGGTGCTATCATCAGATTTATGTAACATTGCATTAATCATAATTTTTGAAGATAAGGACCCAAGCACAGATAAAGATGAGCATGCTAAGATAGGTGAGAAGAAAACAAGATGTAAGCAGCGCCGTAGATGCGACAAACCAAAAGTATGGAACTTCGGGCTCAGCTAGAGATCGTCTCCATGGATCTTTCTTTGTCTGGATGAAATTTTGCTTCATAAAAATATCCCAAAAACAATGAAAAAAAAATAGAATCAAATAAAAAACACATTGGTAAAAAATGATCTTCCATGGAAGCATAAAACCAACATAAATCTATTGGTCAACAGAAAAAAAAAAAAAAACAGTTCAGCTATATGCAAATATCATGAGCACAAAAGATAGAAAGTCATGCAGAGATCATTGCACTAACCTACCACTGGCTTGGAATCCAGAGTCCGCTGAAAATAAACACGAGTTCAAAAAAACCCAAACCACGGCCGGATTTGAAGCAGGGTGACTGGAACGCGAGCTCTTTTCACCATTTCCGACCAAAAGAACCTGAAAAGAAGAACACAGCAGGATCAACAGAGTCTCCAAATAGAAACCCTAGTCCCCCCCTCGAGTCGTCCTCTCTGTAGTGCAAAACCCTAGTCACGCACCAAACGAAGGTACGAAAACCCACAATTGGAAGCGCAATTGCCAACGAGAACGCCTCCGGACAAGGGAATCGAAATGCTACGGCCTCCTCGCAGCAGAGAGGTGGGGGGCAAGTGAAATCCTCCAGCACATGGTGAAGCACGAAGACCCAAAACCCTAGATGATGAGGAAGAAGAGGAGAACGGGCCAGGAATTTGAGAAAGAAAACCTAGAACGACGGGAAGCTCGAACCAAGGAGAGAGAGAGAGTGGTGGGGCGACTGGAGAGCGAAAAGATGGGAGCGGACTTACGCGTCGGTCCGAATGAAGAGAGAGTAGCCACACGCCTCACCCGCTCAGCGGGAAGAGAATAGTGAGTTATGGATAAACAGTGCACATTTCCTTACGGAAACAAAATTTCGTTACCCTACTGTCTGTCACTTGACAGTGAGCGACCTGATCAGAGTGGGGGCGTAAATCAAATTTCGAAATAATTATAGGGGTGGAATTCTATAAAAAAAAACACTTTAACGGGTTGATCAGGGTCAGGTGACGGATTGGAGGGGTAAAGTCAAATTTTCAGAAAGTGGAGGTGTAACTCAAATTTCAATACAAAAGTGGGGGTGTGAGTGAAAAAAACCTTATGCGAACCGGTTATGGGGCTTGTCTTCTAGTGATCCCAACATCGAACGGTGGGGTGAGTACCCCCTACCTGTCGGGTCATGGCCCGGTGTAGTGTGTGTATGCGCAGAAAAAGATTTGGGTCTGTGGGCATCGAAATTAGCCCACGGGTCGAACCCAATTTTTACACGAAAAATAGGCCCGCACCCAACGGCCTTCGGGTCGAACCCGACTTGCCCATGCAAAATTGGGCCCGCCCACGAACGGCCCGCATACGCACTTGGGCCCGCACGCAACGGCCCACACGCGCAACTCGACCCGCACACAACGGCCCGCGCACAACGGCCCGCATGCAACGGCCCACATGCGCAACTTGGCCCATACACAACGGCCCGCAGGCGAAATTGGGCCCACACACAGACGGTCCGCATGCACACTCAGCCCACGTGCAAACTCAGCTCGCGCGCCGCACCCAACTCAAAGCAAAACGGGTCCCACCGGACCCGTGACTCGAACACAAAGAGGGGGGGGGCCCACCGGCCCCCCTTCTAGAAAACCGTGCCCCCTCCCCATGGGGAGGTGGGGCCGGCCATAAAGAAAAAGAAAACAAAAAGGAAAAAAGAAAAAGAAAAGAAAAAGAAAAGAAAGGAAAAAGAAATCAAAACCGCCTCGATGCGGGGGGAGGTGGCGTGGACGTCTACGTAGCCGTAGATCCGCGACGATCCCTCGATCCAACGGACAAGATGACGTTGTGTCGCCATCCGATCCAAAAGTGCAACAAGAATAACAACTCAATCTTTAAAAGATCGAGTCACATCTAGCCCATAACCACCCCAACTAAAAAGGAGGGGATCGGGTTGTTTCCTTGAATAAAGGAACAGTATCTTGATGGTTATGGGGGGAGATATCGGATGAAACAAAAAAGATTTCAGCCATATCTCCCCCAACCGCCCCCCCTTTGCCTATAAATAGAAGGGGTGGGGGAAGGCACAAAGGGTCCGAAAAGCTGAAGACGAAAGAGCGCTACGAAGAAGCTCCAACGCTTGAAGACCGAAGGCTTCACGAGGCACGGCAAGCATATCCTACGGGAGTCCTTGGCCCTTCAAGTCCTCATCAACGTGAAGACCTTGCACTCGGAGATCAGAGCTTCGACTCCTCGCACGAAGAAGAAAGCGTGGAGAAGAAGACCCGGAGCCGTCATTACCCGATCGCTCCAACGATCTTCATCAGCTCCGAAGACGCCATAAGCAAAGGCCGGAGAAGAAGATCGAAGCCGACAACACCCGTCGTCTTCAAAGGCGTCAACTCCTTGCACAAAGAAGAAAGCCGGGAGAAGAAGGCCTGAAGCCGGTGCTACCCTTGCCGCCTTCGTCAACGAAAACCGACGCTACAACTGTCGTGTTGAAGCCGGTACTACACCCGCCGTCTTCATCAACAAAAGTCAACGCTACAACCGTCGCACGGGGATCGGTGCTACACCCGCCGTCTTCATCAACAAAAGCCGACGCTACAACCGTCGCACAAGGATCGGTGCTACCCCCACCGAGAAGCCAAGCCGACGCCACAACCGTCGAGGAAGCCGGAAGAATCAAGAAGCCTCGCAAAAGTAGCCTTCGCCGTTCGAGAAGAAGATCGAGTCAAAGCCAAAGCCAAAGCCAACGCAAGAAGCCAAAGCAAACGCACCAGTAAAGCCCACGCTAAAGCAACGCACGTGCCAAAGCCAAGCAACTACGACGGTCACGAGCAAAGCACCGCACGTTCTAGCCGATACGACGCGAAGTCCGGAAAAACTAAAGCATTGCAAGTCTCTACCCATCTACGTTCAAGCGCAAGCGCCAAAGCAAAGCAAAAGCCAGAGCCACGCCAAAGCTACGCCAAAGCCGAAAGCTAAAGCCAAAGCTGACGCCAAAAACACGATCGACGTCGCGAACCGACGATCAAGGATGCCAAGGTCGAGCAAGGATCGAGGAAGACACGAAGACCGAGGAACGAAGCCCAAGGCCTCCCTAGCCGAGAAAGCGCGAAGCACGGACGGGACAAAATCAACGGCGGAAACTCCTTAGCCTCTTAAAAACCCTCACCCTGTAAAGACCCCTGTCCTGGGCAACCCCTTCAGAGCTCTCGCACGAATACCACGTGGAGACGCGGATCAAAGGGACCCTCCAGAGGATCTCTCCCACAATCTCCTGATCAAAGAAAATTTGTAATCTCGTGTGATCCGCAATAAAGACGACCCGAATCTTTTTCCGCGCTCACAGATTTCTGGCACGCTCGGTGGGACCTCCTCTCCTTTCATCCGTATGTTTGAAGGAGTTGCTTCAAGTTTGCCATGGCCGGAACGAACGACGATACGTTTGCTCCAACAAGCCTCTCACCTATCGCCGAGTCTCCACTACTCCAACACGGTGATCCAGAAAACCCGGAGGATGTCATTCCCCCGATAGTACGCGTCTACACCCGGCGTACTCAAACTCTTGCGGACTTCTTCACGCCAGAAACTGCTGCCGAAGATGCCCGCCAAGGCGCCAATGAGGCCTCGGTGCATGAAGAGACAAGCCTCAATCCTGGAACATCTGTCCAGAAATTTGGGGAGGACCAGCCCCAACCCCGAACCCGTTCGGGTTCTCCAGCGAACTTTGCGCCTCCCTTGCTAGGGGAAAACATCCGTCATCAAGCAGAAGCAAGCCAGCGTAACTACGTCTCCGACGACGATGGCGAGGGTGCGGGCATGCAACATCGAGACGTCCTGCGACATCATCCTCCGTCCGCTCTCCAACTCCAAGTCATGCAAATGGGTAAACACATGGCTCAGCTCACCCGACTAATGGAAGAGAAAGATCGTCACATCAACACCTTGCTGCAAAGGCTGAGTGCCAAGGATGTCGCAATATTCGGTCAACCTCCTGCTTCTCTAATAGCTGCTCCAGCTCCGTCTCTAACTCCCGCTCCTGCAGAAGTTGTTCCGGCAATGCTAGCGACTACTCCTGCACTCTCCTCGGCTCCCGTGCCAGCGGAAGTCATCTCTCTAGTGCCAGTCTCGGTGTCCACACAACCTCCGACGGCAGCAACGATGAATGCCCAGCAAATACAAGCACTAGTGGCTGACATGATGCGTTCCCACGGCGGCAGCCTACCTCCGATTACGGCAGCATATTCGAAGCCTTACACTACAAGGATCCAGCAGCTGCGCTTCCCTACCGGGTTCCAGCCACCAAAGTTCCAGCACTTCGACGGGAAGGGGAATCCAAGGCAACACATTGCCCACTTCGTCGAGACTTGCAACAACGCCGGCACATACGGCGATGAAATGGTGAAGCAGTTCGTTCGCACCCTCAAAGGTAATGCTTTTGACTGGTATGTTGACCTTCCTCCAGGATCCATTGACAGCTGGGATCAGATGGAAAGAGAATTCCTCAACCGCTTCTACAGCACTCGGCGCATCGTTAGCATGACCGAGCTTACTGCCGTCAAGCAAAGGAAGGACGAATCAGTAATCGACTACATCGATCGATGGAGGAATCTCGCCCTGAATTCACGAGACCGTTTGTCGGAAGACTCGGCTATCGAGATGTGCACCCAAGGCATGCACTGGGGCTTACTCTACATCCTCAAAGGGATTAAGCCTCGGTCCTTCGAAGAACTCGCAACTCGAGCCCACGACATGGAGCTCAGCTTAGCAAATCGTGGGGACTCAAAGACCAAAGACTTCCTGAAGGTGGAAAAGAAAGACAAACCACCGGCGCCCAAATCGAAGCAAGTTAACGTCGCCGACATCGCCTCGGCCTCCAAGCCACTCAAAATCAGCGGTAAGTCGGATCAAGAAAAGGGAGCTGCCATACCACCGCCTCCACCCCAAAGACAGTCAAAGATGACTCTAGAAGAACTCGAGGCCAAAGAGTATCCCTTTCCAGACTCGAAAGTCTCCTCCATGTTCGATCAACTGCTACAAGAAAAGATGATCGAGCTTCCTCCTTCAAAAAGGCCCGAACAGATGCATCGTGTCAACGATCCGCTCTTCTGCAAATACCATCGGCTGGTTAGCCATCCTATTGAGAAGTGTTTCGTCTTCAAAGAAAAGATCATGGCACTCGCAAAGCAAGGAAAAATCGAGATTGACTCCAGCGACGTTGCAACAGCAAACATGACGTCCATCGCCTTCGGTTCGTTTCAACCAATATTCGTTGCCACCCACCAGGGAAGGCCCAAGTTGCGCATCAATCGCCAAAGACCAATTGCGAAGTTAGCTCCACGACGGAAAGTCTCAAGACGACAGCAGTACGCTCCTAAGCTCGCTGAGGAAGAAACGTCACTGCCCTGGGAGCAACCGTCGCCTACATCGACGTCTCTCTCAAACAAAGCTATGTCCCAACGGAATCTCCAGACAAGGTACGAGCAAGGAGACCCGGAGGTCGGTCTGTTAGGCCAGCCCTCAGGTAAATTCGACTACTACGTCCTCTATTCCAAACCTCCGCCTGTCTCAATAGAAGAAATCAAGCCCACCGGCTGGGAGTCAGAAGGCGAACCACCAAGATCCCCAGAGGAGCAGGTCTCCCCGACTCATGGAGAACCCACAAATCTCCAGACAAGGTACGAGCAAGGAGACCCGGAGGTCGGTCTGTTAGGCCAGCCTTCAGGTAAATTCGACTACTACGTCCTCTATTCCAAACCTTCGCCTGTTTCAATAGAAGAAATCAAGCCCACCGGCTGGGAGTCAGAAGGCGAACCACCAAGGTCCCCAGAGGAGCAGGTCTCCCTGACCCATGAAGAACATACAGCTGCCACTCCAGACCTTCACCTTGGTAACGAAGAATCCACTGATGAAGATGCATGGGTCATGTTGCCTCGCAGACGAAGGCCATGGAAGCCAAGAAGTCGCAAGCTCGATCGGGTAACAAGAAAGCATCCGGAACGAAGAACTTACAAAAAGAAAAGCAAAACTCCAAGAAGGAAGGCGTTCAAAGTACCGCCAGCGGACCCTGATGATCTCCTCCTGCAAAACCCTCCAGAACCGACAACGCTGCAAGAGTTCTTCCCCGATTACTTCCTCCCAGCTAATCAGCAGCACGAAGCCTCCTGTTGCATGGTTGAGATTCACGTGGCACCGGAAGAAGAAGATAGGATCAAGCCTTCTAAAGAAAGCAACACCGGCAACGAGGAGGATGATTCCGACAAAGAAAGTACTGCTGCTTACGACGAGGCAATCCTGCACTTGCCACTCATAGAAGCACTACACCTCCCAAAGAAAGCTCGCTTAGCAATGGCTGAGGCCTTGACAAATCCAGACAGGAAGAAAAAAAATGCCGAGAAAGACAAAACTATTGTCTCATGTAACGCATCAATAACTTTCTCGGACGAAGATCTGCAGCTCGGAACACGACTGCACAATCGACCTGTCTATGTCTCGGGATACATCAACGAGAAGCCGGTAAATCGAATCCTGTTGGACTGCGGCTCCGCCGTCAACATCATGCCTATCCAAACAATGCGCCAGCTCGGCATCACCACCGACCAGCTCTCGCAAAGCCATGCAGCTGGTCATTCAAGGGTTCAACCAAGGAGGACAGTCCACCATAGGGATCATTCGTCTAAAACTCTCTATCAGTCAGCTTGACACGACGGTTCTTTTCCACGTCATTGACTGTCAAACATCATATCACCTTTTGCTGGGAAGACCGTGGCTGCATGAAAACGGTGTCGTAGTGTCTACCTGGCACCAATGCCTCAAGTACTACGAGGAAGGTCTGGAAAAGTGCATTGTTGCAGACGGTAAGCCATTCAATGAGGCTGAAGCGCACCTCGCCGATGCCAAATTTTACCAAGCAAAGGACCTTGTTGCAGAAGTCCTTCCAGCTAAAACTCCTCAAACTCAGAAAGCTAAAAGGATGGAGCAGGACGAAGCTCTGCCAACTCCAAATCCAGTACCACCATCTAAGGCGATACACGAAGTCAAAGAAGTGCTAGCGCCAAGACGAAGAATGCGCATCAGCTCCAAGCCACGATCCATGAAGCATACTCCATTACCTGTCCAAGCTATGACAGTCTTACGCCTCACGACTCAGTGGCTTTGCAAAGATGAACCACCACCTTTTGCCTCGCCAAAAGGGATGGTCCAGCCGCTATCGGAAGCTAATGTCATCACTCTGCAAGAGATGACACTGCCACTACCCAGCCTGGGGCAAGCTTCAAGTTCGCCAAAACCCATCAATCCCTTCGAATCCAACCAACTCACATTCAAGCCAAAAGGAAGCTGGGGGCAAAACGCCGCCAAGCTACTGTTCAAAGCTGGCTACGACAAAGACAGTGCTGCACATATGAGTACGCTCCTGCCAGCTCCAATCCCACACGGGATGACTAAGACTCAAGCCCATTTACTCCAGGGCGGCGAGCAGATCCCACCAAATCGGTGAGGCATCGGCTCCCGTCAAACCCCGATGGTCATCAAGATAACAGGAGAGAAGACCTTCACCTCTAACTACATTGAGGTGAAGTTGGTAGATGAAGCGGAAGAGGGATCGTCAGCCTCCGATGCACGCTCCACCAATGTCATTCATCCCGCTACAAAGGGCGCCAAAAGAAGACAATATCGAGCTCAGCGTCGGACCGTACCTCAAAAGCAAAAGAAGAGCGTCAAAAACCAGGCAAGTCAAAATCCCATAGCAGTATTCAAAAGACTTGGGCCAATCGGACAACCAAAGCGAAGGTCAGTATTCGACCGTTTGGGAAAGCCACCCACTGAGGTGAGAAAAATCATTCCCACCCACCCACCCTTATCATTCTACGACACTGGCGACATCACAGACATTATTATGGTCTCTGTTAATCATATCATCATTTCCGACTCTCCAATCGACGCATCTTCTACTTCGGACGACGAGTTGCCCGACGCTCCGCCGGTCCTCGAAGAAGGGGGGCAATCTACCGTCGACGATTTGAAGGAAATCAACTTGGGTACGCAAGAGGATCCTCGGCCTACATTCGTAAGTGCACTCCTGACTCCCGAAGAGGAAGCCGCATACATCAGGCTACTCCAAGAATATAGAGATGTCTTCGCATGGTCCTACAAGGAAATGCCCGGACTTGACCCCAAGATTGCAGTACACCAGCTTGCTGTCAGACATGGAGCTAGCGCCGTCAAGCAAGGACAAAGACGCTACCGGCCAGAACTAGTGCCTCAAATAGAAGGTGAAGTCAACAAGCTCATTGAAGCCGGCTTTATCCGAGAAGTTAAATATCCAACATGGATCTCCAGCGTGGTCCCAGTCAAGAAGAAGAACGGCCATATCAGAGTATGCGTGGACTTCAGGGACTTAAACAATGCATGCCCCAAAGACGACTTCCCACTGCCAATCACAGAACTAATGGTGGATGCAACAACAGGCCATGAAGCACTAACCTTTATGGATGGATCCTCAGGCTACAACCAGATCCGAATGGCGCCCAAAGACGAAGAGCTTACGGCATTCCGCACGCCAAAAGGGATCTACTGCTACAAATTCATGCCTTTCGGCTTGAAGAACGCAGGAGCCACTTACCAATGAGCCATGTAAAAAATTTTCGACGATACCTTCATCAGAATGTAGAATGCTACGTCGACGACCTCGTGGTAAAATCAAGACAAAAGTCCACACATCTTCAAGACCTCGAGCTAATCTTCAAGCGACTTCGAAGGTACCAGCTCCGCATGAACCCGCTTAAATGCGCATTTGGGGTCTCCTCGGGAAAGTTTCTCGGCTTTGTCGTACGCCATCGAGGCATCAAAATAGATCAAACCAAGATAGATGCTATCCTCAATATGCCAATCCCGAAAACCGTGCGAGACCTCCGAGGTCTCCAGGGCCATCTAGCATATATCAGAAGGTTCATCGCTAACTTAGCTGGAAAATGCAGGCCCTTCAGTCGCCTCATGAAGAAAGGAGCAGCATTCAAGTGGGATGAAGCTTGTCAGGAAGCCCTCCAAAATATCAGGGATTACCTACTCAAGCCCCCGGTTCTGACAGCACCAGTTCAAGGGAAGCCATTGGTCCTTTACATCAGCGCCCAGGAGCAGTCCTTGGGGGCACTCCTGGCTCAAGACAACGAGCTAGGCAAGGAAACAGCTTGTTACTATTTGAGCCGCACTCTCATCGGCGCGGAGCTAAACTACTCCCCAATTGAGAAGGTCTGTCTGGCGCTCATCTTCGCTATAAAAAAGCTGCGACACTATATGTTAGCTCACGCCATCAGGCTCATCTCAAAAGCCGACCCGCTCAAATACATCATGTCGAGACCAGTGCTCTCCGGACGTCTGGCCAAGTGGGCTTTGCTCCTCCTTGAGTTTGACATCACCTTTGTCCCTCGTAAAGTGGTCAAAGGTCAAGCTCTTGCAGACTTCCTAGCAGAATACCCCCTTCCAGCAGAATGGGAACTATCGGAAGATCTCCCGGACGAAGAAGTATTCTGCATCGACATCGCCCCTTCTTGGAAAATGTTCTTCGACGGTGCGGCCAGGCAAGACGTAGCAGGAGCAGGAGTTATCTTCGTCACACCAAACGACGAAGTACTTCCCTTCTCATTTCTACTATCAGAGCCATGCTCCAATAACAAGGCGGAATATCAAGCTCTGATCATTGGCCTCGAACTCGCCAATGATATGAAACTCCAAGGGCTCACGATTTTCGGCGACTCTCAACTTGTCATTCAGCAAATATTGGGAGCATACGAGGTCAACAAAGAAGATCTCGTGCCATTGCACCTACGAGCTCTGAAACTCCTTGGTACACTCAAAGATGCTTCAATCCAGCATGTTCCCAGAAACCTTAATCAGCAGGCTGATGCGCTTGCAAATTTAGCGGCTACACTTCCGTTCCCAGAAAAAAGCCAACTCATCATCCCTATCTGTAAGAGGATGGTGATCATCGAGAAAGACCTCCCTATGGGAATCCCGGACCAAGTCAATACAGTACACGTCTTCGTGACCGACGAGCTAGACTGGAGACAACCATTTGTAGATTTTCTTGTCCACGGGAAGCTCCCTGAAGATCCGAAGCGTAAGGCCGACATTCGCCGGCGGTCTCTGAAATTCTTCCACTTTAACAACGAGTTGTACCGTCGAAGCTACGATGGTGCGCTCCTGAGGTGTCTTGCAAAAGAAGAAGCGGAAACAGCACTAGAAGAAGTCCATGCCGGGATCTGTGGCTCACATCAGTCCGGTCCAAAGCTGCACTTCCGCATCAGGCGGATGGGGTACTACTGGCCCACTATGATCAAGGACTCCCTCGAGTTTGCAAAAAGATGCCATACTTGCCAGCTGCATGGCGGCTACATCCGTCAGCCTCCGGAACCTTTGCATCCAACCATCGCATCATGGCCCTTCGATGGATGGGGACTCGATATTGTCGGTCCGCTGCCCAAGTCATCCAAACAGCATCTTTATATCTTGGCGGCAACAGATTACTTCTCCAAGTGGGCTGAGGCAGTACCATTGCGAGAAGTTACCAGGCACTCTATCATCAACTTCATCCAGAACGACATCATCTTCCGGTACGGCATCCCTCGCTATATCGTTACGGACAACGGGAAGCAATTCAAGAACGCTGCTGTCAGCCAATTTTGCGCCAAGTTCGATATCAAGCAAAGGTGTTCAACCATGTACAATGCCTCTGCCAACGGCCTAGCTGAAGCTTTCAACAAAACACTCTGCAAACTTTTGGAGAAAGTCGTCTCAAAATCGAAGAAAGACTGGCATGAACGCATGAGCGAAGCGCTATGGGCATATCGCACCTCGTTTCGCACGCCAACACAGGCGAATCCGTACTCGCTGGTATACGGAGTAGAAGCTGTCCTCCCGCTTGAACTTCAGATCCCATCACTCAGGATAGCCGTCCAGGAAGGCCTCGTCAACGACGACAACGCTCAACTTTGCCTAGCAGAATTGGAAGCCCTGGATGAGAAGCGCCTCTAAGCCCAGCAACGCCTGGAATGCTACCAAGCCAGATTGACCCGAGCCTTCAACAAAAGGATTCGCCCTCGATCCTTCCAGAAAGGAGAATTGGTGCTCGCAGTCAAACGCCCCATCATCCTTTCGCATCGAGGAGGAAAAAAGTTCGACGCCAAGTGGGATGGACCGCACGTTGTCAAAGAGGTCTACTCCAACGGCGCATATCTTCTCACTACGCCAGAAGGGCTTACACTCGGCCCCATCAATGGCAAGTACCTCAAAAGGTACTATGCCTAAAAGCAGGGCTACTTTCCTTGCAAAAAAAAAAAAAAAGGGGAACTACGTGTGACTTGATCCCTCTCAGTAGGGTACGTAGGCAGCCTGTAAAGGTTCAGTCCAAACAAAAAAAAACACAACCAAACTCTGCCATTCCAAAAGACAAGTCAAAAAATAGATGCATGATATTAAGTTATCACCAGATAAAGAAAAGCAGAACTACAAGTCTGTTCAGCAAAAATGACAAGAAAGAAAAGGAAATGCGACATTGCTAGTAAAGCAAATTAAGTTCTTTGAGACGATAGAGCAGCTCGCCATCAGTAACCTCCATGCGCTCCAACTCTGAAGACCGAGAAGCTACCCGCTCCCGATGCGTCGCCAGCTCGATACGCTGCTTCGTCAAGTCTGCTCCAGAAGACTTCTCGATCATCTCAGCTTTCTCGAAAGATGCACGAGCAGCCTCTAGCTTCTTCCGCGCCCGAACAAGGCTCGCAGTGGCAAGTGCATGCTGCGCCTCTAGGCGACGCCCCTCGTCCTCGGCCTTCGCTAGTATCAGGGGAAGGTCATCTTCCATCAAAGCCTGTTTCAAGCAATGAGCTTCACTATCCGCCAAGAGAACACGCATCTGTGCCTCGAACAAAGAGCCATCTACCTGGAAGGCCGCCAGGTTCTTGCAAAACTCAGACCCCTCAAGAACCCACCAGCTGCTCAAAGCATCAAAGCCCTCTTTCTGGAAGGGTGCGAGCGTCGTCTGGATATACTTCCGACAGCTCTCCAAAAGAAGCACAGAAAGAAGGTCTCGCGAACTGCACTTTCTCCTGTCAGCCTCTGAGTGCACAGGCAAGGTGGGCTCCGGTCCTGAAGACTCAAGTGTAGGAACCGCCTCCTGGACCATCGCCGTGATAACAGTCAACGGAACCACCGGAGCCGAAGGAGGAGACACAGGCAAACCTTCCGACAAAACGATTGCGGGAGTAGCCTCTGTCGGAGTACCGGACCTAGCTGGAGGAGTCTGTTCTCTCCCTACACTGGAGACCTCATCCTCCTCCCCAAAGCCCAACTGCTCCACGTCAATATCATCCAGGTTGACAGCACTGCCGACAAAATCTGCTCCACACGCTCCCAAAAGCTCCAAGTTATCCCAGGGAACATCCAGCCCGCCACCTTCAATCAACGTTGCTCTGAGGGGAGAGCACTCCTGCCCAACTCCCTTCGGGGTAGACTCGCAGTCCGGTCCAGCAGACCCTGCCAAAATGAGAGCTGGACAACTCAGCCAACGAAGTAAGAGTACAAGCACAGAAATTCATGAAACACTAGAAACAAGGCATACCTGCAGCATCCGAAGAAGATACCCCAGAGAGAGGGATTACCTCATCGGCAAAAAGCCCTGGCTCTCCCTCTCGAGCTGGCCCTGCCTCGCCAGCACCAGTCAAAGCTGCCTCACACAAGAGGTCCAACTTTCTCCTCTTGGGAGAAGCACACCCACTCCAAGAAGCCTGAGTCTCAGGAAGACTCTGAACCTTGGAGGACGGAGCCATCTCAACTTCTTGCACAGAAAGTGAAGCCTGGGAAGTACTCTCTCGACGGCCACAAGATTTCTCTGACCATCGCTCCTCGGACCAGAGACGGCGATCCTCTGACCCCGCCAAAGAGTCAAAAGGAAAGTCAGCCCGCTCGCTGCTAGCAAGGACGTCTAGCGGAAGGCCAGCCAAGAGGGGAAGCACTGACCCGTTGACCCAGCGGCGATACTCAGGAGTTGCGGCATCCTTGCCGCCCGACTTAATCCCCGGTGAGAAAGTACACCCAGTAAATCGATCGTAAAGCGCTCCCCAGAGGCGGTACGCCTCCTGCGGAGTGTAACGTAACCGCAGGCGCAAAGGAGTCCCAGGCAACTCCTGCCGAAAACCCTGCTGACGAGCAAACCGGTGGGGAGAGTACCGGGCCACCTCCACTACATCCCCACGGCGCCAAACAAGATACCTAGGCCTGCAACTCACCATGCTCCAGTACAAAGGCTCGGACATCTCCGCCCCATCACACACCAGGGATTTCATAGAAGGCGCAAGTGCATTTTCCGATACAAATTCAAAGTCAGAAGGGCCCATGCGTCGCAAACACTCTCGGGCACTAGGCTTCGGACGCTCCCATGCGTAATAAGCATTCATCACACCTCCCACACAAGGAAGAAAGGGCACCGAGGTCGAAGGACCACGCGCCGCGAAGATCCCCTTCGGAAAGTGGAGCCCAATCCAACCATAGAGGTAATGCAGGGGGCAAAAGGAACTGGCTCTGCCTACTTCCCCTCTTGCATTACCGCCTACTTCCCCTCTTGCATTACCCGCACTCGATAAACTCCAATAGGTGCCGCTAAGCCCGCCGTACAACAAACAGAGGATCGCCGGTTCCAGGTTAAGAAACTCTCCAGTCACCATCCGAGCAGCTGCAAGAAAGGTCCCAGGGCGTACCACGTCCCCTTCCCAGGGTAAAGCAAAGCGGCAGAGAAAAAGTACTAACCCCGCTGACCAGTAAACAGCACGTCAGTCATCGCTGCACTCTTCAAGTCCCAAAACTTCCCAGGGACGTTGCGCCCCGGCCATGGAGCACCACTCTTTCTTCAGAGATTCAATCGGTCGCCGGAAGGTGCCAGGCGCCGATCTCTTTGACGAAGCATATCTCCACATCGGGTGACTCGAAGGGGGAGCGTGACGATACTCTCCTCGAAACCAGAAGTCCACCCAATCCGAGTGAAGTACCCGGTCTGACCGCTCGCGCGCCGCTATAATAGCATACGCCTTAAAAAGCAAAAGGCAGAAGCTAGGAGACTCGTCTGGGTCCGTCAAAATCTCCAGAGAAGGAACCTCCTCCTGATAGTAGCTCCGAACTTCTGGACACCCAGAGATGACGTGCACGTCACGAAGGGTGATCCCGATTTCACCAGCCCCGGTCAAGAAGGTGTTGGTCTCAGGGCACCACTGCTCACACAGAGCCCGGTACATACCGTCCGGACGGCTGTACTCCCAACAAGCTGGCTCCACAAACCTTGCCAAACGCTCCATCCCTGGCTCTGCCTCCAACGCACCGGATAGCTCTCTCATCCAGTCCCGGAAACCTCCCAGATACGTGACATCTCCACGCGATTGAATCCCCACACCCCATCGCGTACGGCGGGAGCATATCTTCAAAGCAACAACAGGGACCGGAACTGACTCCTCACTAGTGTGGTGGAACGGCAACCCCAAGCTCGGCCGAACGATTTACCGGGAAGATCCTTCGTCAGTAAGGATACGCTCGCCAAGTTTCAACACTCGACAAGAACCGTCGGTCACGCCATCCTCGCAAACTCGCTCGTGCGTCAAAAGCTGAAGTACTGACAGTCCGGTCTCCTGTCTCAAAGCACGGTGGTGGAAGACTTGCGCGAAAGGGAAGCGAAGATGCATACTCCCGTGGGAGACCGCATCAACGATCCAGCCAGAACTCGGAAAGCTCTCATAACGACGAGACCTGAAAAAAAAAGAAGACAAAGCCCAAGTTAGATAGATTCCGAAACAAAGAAGTCGGGGGGGGCCTTGAGCAAATAAAAAAGAAGAGAGGGGGGTCACAGCAAAAAGCCACGACCCTCTCCTCCTCTCTCCTGTTAAAACTAGCAGGGGGGGCCTTCAGCAAATAAAGAAAGATAGAGGGGGTTCATGGCAAAAAGCCACGACCCTCTCTCTCTATCTCTCCTATTAAACATGCAGGGGGGGGGCTTGAGCAAATAAAAAAGAAGAGAGGGGGGTCACAGCAAAAAGCCACGACCCTCTCCTCCTCTCTCCTGTTAAAACTAGCAGGGGGGGCCTTCAACAAATAAAGAAAGACAGAGGGGGGTCATGGCAAAAAGCCACGACCCCCTCTCTCTATCTCTCCTATTAAACATGCAGGGGGGGCCTTCAGTAAATAAAGAAAGAAAGAGGGGGGTCATGGCAAAAAGCCACGACCCCCTCCCTCTATCTCCCTTATTGAACATACAGGGGGGAGGGGTGCTGTCGTCCTCGACCAACACCGGCCACCGCACCCCCCGCCGGCCCCCGCAGCCCCGGCCACCTCCGCCTCCAGCCTCCGCTGCCCCGGCCGCCTCCGGCCCCCGCGCCGCCCGCTGCGCCCGCAGCCCCGACCACCTCCAGCCCCCGCGCCGCCCACTGCGCCCGCAGCCCCGGCCACCTCCGGCCCCCGCGCCGCCCGCTGCGTCCACGCCTCCAGCCCCCGCGTGCTGCGCCCGCACCCAGCGCCTCCAGCCCGCGCGCCAACCGCCACAGCAGCACCCGGTCGCGCCCGCGCAGCCCGCTGCGCCCACGCCACCACGCCCCCGCGCCGCCCGCGCGCTGCGCCCGCAGTCCCGGCCGCCTCCGGCCCCCGCGCCGCCCGCCCGCTGCGCCCACGCCCGCACGCCGGCCGCACCATGCAGCCCCCGGCCTGCGCCCTCCCACAACCCACCATGCGAAGAAGAAGAAGAAGAAGAAGAAGAAGAAAAAGGAGGAGGAGGAGGATCACCTCGCCGGCAGCCCTCCGCCCTCCACGGGCCGGCGGTCTACTCTCCTCCGTGAACCCCATGGCGTCACCATCTTCATCCTCCGCGGCATCGTCGCGAAGCAAGAAACCCTAGCAGAGCTCTCGACTCCAAGCCGCCGGGAATCGCTGATAATGAAGAGAAACGAAAAACAGGGGTCCTTTTAAAGACCTAATCCCACACGAATACGCAACTCAAGTCCAACCGCTACGCGTTTCCCGCGGGCGCACTCAAACTTGAGGGGGCACTTGTGGGCATCGAAATTAGCCCACGGGTCGAACCCGATTTTTACACGAAAAATAGGCCCGCACCCAACGGCCTTCGGGTCGAACCCGACTTGCCCATGCAAAATTGGGCCCGCCCACGAACGACCCGCATACGCACTTGGGCCCGCACGCAACGGCCCACACGCGCAACTCGGCCCGCACACAACGGCCCGCGCACAACGGCCCGCATGCAACGGCCCACATGCACAACTTGGCCCATACACAACGGCCCGCAGGCGAAATTGGGCCCACACACAGACGGTCCGCATGCACACTCAGCCCACGTGCAAACTCAGCTCGCGCGCCGCAGCCCAACTCAAAGCAAAACGGGTCCCACCGGACCCGTGACTCGAACACAAAGAGGGGGGGGCCCACCGGCCCCCCTTCTAGAAAGCCGTGCCCCCTCCCCATGGGGAGGTGGGGCCGGCCATAAAGAAAAAGAAAACAAAAAGGAAAAAGAAAAAGAAA
Organism: Chamaelirium japonicum; assembly: GCA_947650365.1. NCBI lineage: Eukaryota > Viridiplantae > Streptophyta > Magnoliopsida > Liliales > Melanthiaceae > Chamaelirium > Chamaelirium japonicum. Next base: position 82,581,520 of record OX393551.1, on the reverse strand, counting down.
AGAAAAAGAAAAGAAAGGAAAAAGAAATCAAAACCGCCTCGATGCGGGGGGAGGTGGCGTGGACGTCTACGTAGCCGTAGATCTGCGACGATCCCTCGATCCAACGGACAAGATGACGTTGTGTCGCCATCCGATCCAAAAGTGCAACAAGAATAACAACTCAATCTTTAAAAGATCGAGTCACATCTAGCCCATAACCACCCCAACTAAAAAGGAGGGGATCGGGTTGTTTCCTTGAATAAAGGAACAATATCTTGATGGTTATGGGGGGAGATATCGGATGAAATAAAAAAGATTTCAGCCATATCTCCCCCAACCGCCCCCCTTTGCCTATAAATAGAAGGGGTGGGGGAAGGCACAAAAGGTCCGAAAAGCTGAAGACGAAAGAGCGCTACGAAGAAGCTCCAACGCTTGAAGACCGAAGGCTTCACGAGGCACGGCAAGCATATCCTACGGGAGTCCTTGGCCCTTCAAGTCCTCATCAACGTGAAGACCTTGCACTCGGAGATCAGAGCTTCGATTCCTCGCACGAAGAAGAAAGCGTGGAAAAGAAGACCCGGAGCCGTCATCACCCGATCGCTCCAACGATCTTCATCAGCTCCGAAGACGCCATAAGCAAAGGCCGGAGAAGAAGATCGAAGCCGACAACACCCGTCGTCTTCAAAGGCGTCAACTCCTTGCACGAAGAAGAAAGCCGGGAGAAGAAGGCCTGAAGCAGGTGCTACCCCTGCCGCCTTCGTCAATGAAAACCGACGCTACAACCGTCGTGTTGAAGCCGGTACTACACCCGCCGTCTTCATCAACAAAAGTCGACGCTACAACCGTCGCACGGGGATCGGTGCTACACCCGCCGTCTTCATCAACAAAAGCCGACGCTACAACCGTCGCACAAGGATCGGTGCTACCCCCACCGAGAAGCCAAGCCGATGCCACAACCGTCGAGGAAGCCGGAAGAATCAAGAAGCCTCGCAGAAGTAGCCTTCGCCGTTCGAGAAGAAGATCGAGTCAAAGCCAAAGCCAAAGCCAACGCAAGAAGCCAAAGCAAACGCACCGGTAAAGCCCACGCTAAAGCAACGCACGTGCCAAAGCCAAGCAACACGCCAAAGCTACGCCAAAGCCGAAAGCTAAAGCCAAAGCTGACGCCAAAAACACGATCGACGCCGCGAACCGACGATCAAGGACGCCAAGGTCGAGCAAGGATCGAGGAAGACACGAAGACCGAGGAACGAAGCCCAAGGCCTCCCTAGCCGAGAAAGCGCGAAGCACGGATGGGACAAAATCAACGGCGGAAACTCCTTAGCCTCTCAAAAACCCTCACCCTGTAAAGACCCCTGTCCTGGGCAACCCCTTCAGAGCTCTCGCACGAATACCACGTGGAGACGCGGATCAAAGGGACCCTCCAGAGGATCTCTCCCACAATCTCCTGATCAAAGAAAATTTGTAATCTCGTGTGATCCGCAATAAAGACGACCCGAATCTTTTTCCGCGCTCACAGGGTCGTCTTTATTCTAAACACACAAAAATTACAGATGCCGGGACTCAAGGACTCGGGGGGTGGTGAGCCGGGTGTGGCGAAGATTTGATCAGGAGATTGTGGGGAGAGATCCTCTGGAGGGTCCCTTCGATCTGCGTCTCCACATGGTGTTCGTGCGAGAGCTTTGAAGGGGTTGCCCAGGACAGAGGTCTTTACAGGGTGAGGGTTTCTTGAGAGGCTAAAGAGTATTGGTCGTTGCTTTTGTCCCTTTCGTGCATCGCACTTCTCGGCTATGAGATTTTTGGCTTCGTTCCTCGGTCTTCGTGTCTCCCTCGATCCTTGCTAGACCTCGGCGTCCTTGATCGTCGGTTCGCGGCGTCTATCGTGCATTTGTCGTCGTCTTAAGCTTTGGCTTTGCTTTGGCGTGGCTTTGGCTTTTACTTTGCTTTGGCGCTTGCGCTTGAACGTAGACGGGTAGAGGCTTGCGATGCTTTAGTTCTTCTGGACTTCGCGTCGCATCGACTAGAACGTGCGGTGCTTTTGCTCGTGACCGTCGTAGTTGCTTGGCTTTGGCACTTGCGTTGCTTTGGCGCTGGTTTTACCGGTGCTTTTGCATTGGCTTCTTGCGTTGGCTTTTACTTCGGCGTTAACTCGATCTTCTTCTCGAACGGCGATGGCTACGTCTTCACTTCTCTTTTCTTCTGGCTTCCTCGACGGTTGTGGCATCGACTTGACTTATTCTTTTCTACGGGCTTCTTTGATGTGATCGGAGTTTAAAGGCTTTGTTTTGAAGACGACGGGTGTAGCACCGCTTTGGATGTCCTTCTCCAAGCTTTCTTCTTCGTGAATGGAGAGGACGTTGTTGAAGACGACGGGGTGATGCTGCTTCGATTTTCTTCTTTGGGCTTTTGGGCTTGATCGGAGTCAAAAGCATGTTGGAGACGACGGGGTGATGCCGCTCCGATCTTCTTCTCCGGTTTTGCTTCTGGCATCTTCGGAGATGAAGGGTTGTTGGAGACAATGGGGTGATGCCGCTCTGATCTTCTTCTCCGGCCTTTGCTTCTGGCGTCTTCGGAGTTGAAGGATTCTTCTTCTTCGAGCTTTCTTCTTCGTGCACGGAGTTGAAGAGGTAATCTTCTTGTGCAAGGGTCTTCACGTTGATAAGGACTTTCAATGGACTAAGCCGGTCCCCAAAGGGATAGGCTTGCCCAAGCCTCGTGAAGCCTTGGGTCGATGAAGGGCGTGTCTCCTTCTTTACAGAGCTTCTTCACTTCTGTCTTCAACTTCGACCTCGACCTAGCGACGGTTATGGCTTCGGCTTCTTCTCCGGGCTTTTGGGCTTGATCGGAGTTGAAGGCTTTGTTGAATACGACGGGTGTAGTGCCGCTTCGGATATCCTTCTCCAAGCTTTCTTCTTCGTGAATGAAGCGGATGCTTGTTGAAGACGACTGTGTGATGTCGCTTCGATCTTCTTCTTCGGTCTTTGCTTCTAGCGTCTTCGGAGTTGAAGGTTTCTTCTTCTTCGAGCTTTCTCCTTCGTGCCCGGAGTTGAAGGGTTGTTGAAGACGACGGGGTGATGCCGCTTCGATCTTTCTCTCCAGCCTTTGCTTCTGGCGTCTTCGGAGTTGAAGGCTTATTGAAGACGACAGGGTGGTGCCGCTTTGATCTTCTTCTCCGAGCTTTTGGGCTTGATCGAAGTCCAAGGCTTGTTGAAGACGACGGGGTGATGCCGCTTCGATCTTCTTCTTCGACCTTTGCTTCTGGCATTTTCAGAGTTGAAGGGTTCTTTTTCTCCGAGCTTTCTCCTTCGTGCACGGAGTCGAAGATGTGATCTTCTTGTGCAAGGGTTTTTACGCTGATGAGGACTTTCAATAGACAAAGCCGGTCCCGAAGGGATAGGCTTGCCTGAGCCTCGTGAAACCTTGGGTCATTGAAGGCGTGTCTCCTCCTTTGCAAAGTTTCCTTGGTTCTGGCTTCCGACCTTTTGAGCCTTCCCCCTCCCCTTCTATTTATAAGTGAAGGAGGATGGGAGAGATATGGAAATATTTATTTGAATCTCTTTAATATCTCTTCCATAACTACTCAAGATTCATTTCTTCATTGATGGGGGGAATAACCCTTTATTTCTTTTCCTTTTCTGGTGGAGTAGTTATGGCCCAATCTTTTTTGAATTTTTGTTTGAATCTTGCACATTAAATCTGTGGGGTGTGATCTCCGTGCCGACCCGAAGACTCTGCCTAACCAGTCAATCGAGTCGAGTCGAAGTTCTAATCGAACGTTTGTCTAGTCTGCAGGTTCAGAGATCGATATCTTTGAGTTGAACTTCTGAACGGCCAATAGATTGGTAACGCGAGATGTGATCTCGGAGTTCAGCCGAAGCTTATGTCTCCGTGCTATAAGGAGCAACCTGAATTCACTAACACTTAAATTAAAGTGAGCTCGACAGGTCGAGTGTCACTTGATTTCTCTTCGTAAGGAAGATCGAAAGGTTGGGAGTTAAAGCTCTGGATTTTTCGGAAGTCTGATTTAGAAATCAGATATTTGATCCTGTTACGTTTGTTGAGCCTGCTATTTATAGATTTTTTGGGAAAGAAAACTTGGATAGAAGGCGATTTCTTTCACCTTTGTCTGAGTTTTGGCGGAGGGTCGGCGGGTTCCACTATTGTCTCGTGGACCCCCAGGCAGGGCTGGTGGGTCCCGTTGTCGTCTTTGTGGACCCCAGGTAGAGCTGGTGGGTCCCGCTGTCGTCTCGTGGACCCCCAAGCAGGACTGGTGGGTCCCGTTGTCTTCTTTGTGGACCCCCAGGCAAGGCTGGTGGGTCCCGTTGTGGGGCGTTGGCCAAAATTTGCACCCACAAAATCGATGGCGATCCGGCTTCGTTTCTTGTCCGTCGGATCAAGGGATCGACGTAGATCCATGCTTGTGTAGACGACTATGCAACCTCCCCCCGCGCATAGCGGTTTTCTTTCCTGTTTCTTTATTTTTTTCTTTTTTTCTTTTATTTCTTTTCTTTCCTTTCTTTTTTTTTTCTTGCTTGGCCGGCCACCCCCTACCCGCAGGTAGGGGGCACGGTTTTCTAGAACAAGGGGGGCCGGGTGAGACCCACTTGAGATGGGCCCACCCGACCTCTTGTTTGGCTCAGGTCGGGTCCGATGGGCTCGGGTTTGTATCGGGCCTACCCTCCGGGTCGGTGCATGCGAGTCGGGTTCGAGTCCGATAAAATTCGTGTGTCTACAGTGTGCTAACAGCTTGTTTGGTTCGTTGTAGTTCCAATGTGTGCAATTTGAATGTGTAAAGTTGAAGTTGAAAAGTACGTTGTTTGGTTCGTTAGTTCGAATGTTATAGTTGCAGCTCTGTTGTTTGGTTCTATGTAGTTTAATGTAGTTCGAATGGTATAGTTGCAGCTCTATTGTTTGGTTCGATATAATTTAACTGATTTAGTTGCATCTTTGCTATTTGGTTCAATGTAGTTCGAATGCTATGGTTGCAACTTCGTTGTTTGGTTCAATGTAGTTGTGAAAAGACCGATGACTTAAATATTAAATTAATATATTTAATAGTTCTGAGTGTCTATTTTAAAGAGAGAGGTCTGGAATGTCTTTTTTTAGAAAAAAAAAAGTTATGGAAGACCTATTTAATTTAGTGAGAGAAAGGTATGAATATATGCCTATTTTTAGAGAGAGAACGGTCTCAATGCATCAACATAAAACTATTATTTAACCATAAATCTCACATGCATCAACATAATTCAATCAAACCCTAAATAAAACCGTAAATCTCGCCTACATCAATATAAAACTGCAATCATAACTTAAATCTCAATTGCAGTAGATGAAAATTTCAATCAAATCCTAAATCAGACATGCAACAGATCGAAGAAAACTACAAACAAACCTAAAATCTCACATGCAACAGAAGAAAACTAAAATCAAACCCTAAAGGAAAGTTGCAACAGAAAAAAACCACAATCAAATCCTAAATCTCAAATACATAAATAAAAGGAGAAGATCCATACATGTTACGGTGGAGAGAAACAAAAAACCTCAATAAGATGGCTTCAATACTCGACACTATGACGAGGAGGAAGAACGGCGAAAAAAATCGCTATGGAACCCTAAACACGACAAAATATGTTCGATTGGAGTCAACACGAGTGGCTCAGGGGTTACAAAAGGGGAGAAAGCCCACTCCAACTGCATCAATTGGAAAACACACCAAAAACTAGCGGGTTCCAACTCCTGAATTTTCTATATTGGTAGAGTCAACGTGGTGTTTTGACTGTTGCTACTCATCCAACTACATCAAACAAAACATGCCAAAAATGCTCAAAATACGGTAGTAGTAACCAATGGGTGTGAGGGAAATTTTTGAGCCATCTTAATCGGAACCCCACCCCACAACCTTGGTTGAATGTGGATGGTGTGCATGATGCAAAGTACAAAAGAGAGAGAGAGAGAGAGAGAGAGAGAGAAAGAGAGAGAGAGAGAGAGAAAGAGAGAACACAAGAGATGTTGTCGAAGTTCGGTCATGCGACCTACGTCTCCGAGCGAGAGGTGCCACCTAGTTTACACTATAATTTGAATGAATGAGGGTTGAGCGTTCTCTCGACAGGCCGAGGGAACCTTCTTATAATGAGGCCGGGTTGCGTGGAGCAACTAGAAAAGAATTAGAAGGAAGAATGGGGCTCTGGCTTTGGAATCCCCTCTTCTATTGATCAACCAACAAACCCCTTCTTTGTAAGCCACAGGGGTCCTTTTATAGTTGAAGCATGTGCTGATATGGTAGTGATGAGGTGGTATCAGGCTTGAGCCTTCATACAAACCATTGTCTGGTTATTCTAGCTTGACCCCTATTGGGTCGTCGTCCGGGCCCATTAGAGGGGGGCTTGAATTATAGGCTTGTAGAGTAGATCTATGGGCCTAGGCTTGCCTTCTTGGGCCGCTGAGTGAGCCCACGTGCGTCTGGTCCGGTCCCGTATAATTTTTGCACCCACAGCTACCCCCTCTCAATCGGGTCAGGACCCCTGGGTTAGTTGGGATCGCCCGGTGTAAAGGCCTTCGCAGCCTGGCAAGGTTGACTAGGGCTATCAGAGTCATGGTCCGTATTAGCGGAGTCATGGCTTGAGTCACGAGCCAAGTCAATGTGTCCGTGTAGGATTCTTGTACCGATCTTCTTGCCATATTTGAGATCCTCTTGCTGATTTGATCACGATTCTACACTTATTGGCACGGGCTGAAAAGTTTCGGTTTTATAAGGGGGTGTTCCCTGAAAACGATTGTATTTTTCAATCGAGGATCCTTCTCCTACTGTTGCTTGCTGCGGGCTGAAAAGTCTCAGTTTTATAAGGGGTGTTCCTGTTGTAGCTCGTGTGTCCTTAGCGTGGATTTTCTGTATTAACATTAATAAAGATGACTTTGGTTATTGCTTTAATTAGAATACTACTCTGGTATATGATAATACTCATATAATAAAAGGACCCTAGGGAACACAGTAGGCCACTGAGGCGCATGGAGGATCCATGCTTGGGAGACCCAGTGGACCAGTTCTGTGTAGACCTAGAACTAGTTCACAGCTTAGGTAATGCCGGTCGCTTCACCGAGAACAAGCTGTTGGCAGGTAGAGGATGTGGTGAAGTCTCCACCACGGGAACGTGGGATTCCCATTCACCTGACCAAGCATGATGATCGTATTGAACAGGAACCAAGACGGTGCACAGTTCAGTGATTCAGACACTGGTGCATAAACCGTCTTACTACTATAGATAATCTGTCATTAACCCTGAGGGACCATGTACACTGGGCCAACCAGTTGTGTGGTGCTTTGATGTGCCAACGTGTACGGGCCTTCCATAGTCCAATACCACGGTACGTTGGGTTAGCCGGCTGGCGCTTGAGTGACATATAATCCCTACAGGTTATCCGACGTCCAGTGTTGGATGGGTGCGGTTTGATGAGTCAATATGTCCACACAGTTAACCCGGGCCTGGTGGTTGTCAGTATGACTGACGATGTTCCGGATACTAGGCATAGCACCGAAAGGTGTGTGGTGTTATAGATGATAAGTCATCAAACCCTAGTCAGATGATCGATCGGGATCTGACGGTGCTCCCCACCGCCCGAGTCGTATCATGGCACCAGTAATAGGAGGGACTAAGGATTATCGGAGTATAGTAGAGAACAGGGTTACGAGGGAGTAACATAAGTTTAGGATCACTAGAGTTCAACTCGCGTCGCACTCTGGGTGGCTACGCGGGTTAATCGGATTAGGGCTGATTAACGGAACTTTCGGTGTGTCACCGGAACAGTTAATCAGGGATCCGGTTGGAGCTAGACATCCTGAACCCTGAAGGTTCCACCCTGTCGTTGCGTATAGGAATTGTTCCCCGACCTAGTTGGATACGTTGGATACGAAGTAGCACGATAGAGCGCAAGCCCGGAGCCAAAGAACCTAATTCACATGTGTTACGGGCCGTAGAGGTATTTTGGTAAATACTGAAATATGGCTTAGAACATATTGAATATAGATCTTAGATTGAGCAGAATAATTCCAGGAGCTCATAGGCGCTGACGGAACTCAATTCCGAGTAGCGCACCTCACTCAGTCTCACTTTCAGTTATCCGCTTTTCGTGAAGGGCGTTTTCGTCCGGACTTCACGATAGACACCCGGAAGACCTAAATCCGACCCCCCCTCATCCCTATCCACCTAGGAGCCGGCCCTAGGCTCCTTGGAGCCATGGGAGACCGGCCCTATAAAGGAAATAGGGAGGGGAGGGCCGGCCCTAATGCTTCTACTCCCTCCCCTCCAAAAATCTGACCCCTAGTCCTCCTCCTTTGTGGTTTCGGCCAAGGAAAAGAGAGGAAGAAGAAGGGAGAAGGAAGAGGAAGGAAGGAGAAGGAAGAAAGGAGAAAGAGGAGGAGAAAATCTCGTGGCTCGTCATCATCTTCGCAACGGATTCCTCCGTCGGCTCGTAATCCCTGCACTCAGAGACGGGATTTCGAGGATTCTTCAATTAGCAAAGGACAAGGTGCTATCCAACAGTTTCCCTTGCGATTCAAGTGCGGTTCTTCATCGTTCCGACTTCTCCGGATCATAGATCCATAAGGTATGATGAATTTAAACATCTAAGTAGATGCATGCATGTCTTCCGTAGATCGTAGTATGCCTCTAGGGTGTCCGCACATATGCTAAGATCATAGATTTGCATGTAGATTGTTTTGTATCACGAATTGTAATGAAACATACACCGTATGATCTTCGGATCTTTCTTTTGCTTCCGCTGCGACTCTGATTAGCGGAACCCAATTCCAACAATTGGTAGCAGGGCACGCTTTGGTCTATGTTTCATGCATGAATTCGTGAAAACATCATGTGAATATATGATGACATATGTTTTCGTCGGGGTTCAGCGTAGATCATGCATATGGATTGTGCTATGTATCGTCTTTTTGCAGGTGCCGCGCTGAATAGTAATCTGTGATTGCATGCATCCGGGGGTCGGACCCCGGATTTAATTTTGCATTGATTATTATTATGGATTGTAAGGCTTTAAATGGGCGAGGGTGGGGGTTGACCATCCTCGGTTCCCTGGCTATGTTTGTAGGATTGTCTTCTTTACTTTTTAGCGAAATTGTACATGAATGAGCACTTGCTCGGAGCGTGTTAGTTTTTCGATCACAGGAAGAAGGAGATGATGCTACATCCACGGTTCGGGCAAGCGGTACAATGGCGTGCAAAGACCCGGCGAAAGCATGCACGTTAGCGATGAAAGGGATCGTCGTCAGAGATCGTGCAGAACGGAAGAGCGAGATATCTTGGCTGTGCTATTCAGGTTCAGGGATCGGACCCTGGACTTGATTTAGTTTGGATATTTTTTTGTTGTTTCTCTTTATTTCGTATTTAGAGAACCCCGATGATAATATGATTATCTTGCTTATGAGTTTGTCTCTAGATCAGGCTTAGGGTTAGTACTAAAATTATGGATTCATCAGTGTCTCTATATGCTTCTAACACATGCGAATCCGGTGGCTATCTAAAATGAAAGACGGTAACCGCCCTCGTGGTAGTTCAGGTAGCCAAGTACTGTGCACCGAGATAGACGCAGTGTTAGATTTATTTAGAGATAATTAACTAATGTCTCCATAAGAAGTATGATAACCCTAGTAGGATGCCCTTTCCCCACGTGGTCCTAGCGACCAAGTTAGGTTAGGATTTCACTATGTGATACCCGTTTCTAGATGATGTTTGATGGTAGTATGAACTCATCACGATTTGGTTATGCCACCATTAGGTTGAGGTCCGACGGAGGTTGTCGGATGTCCCTATTTGGCCAGCATCGAAACCTGTAATGAGATGAGGTCTACTATGACATCAGGCATCAAATTGTGAACGAGGCGTCATCGTAGTGGGAGTCCTTTCCACGTTGACCTTAGGCTAGGCTCCAGATCTTAGGATTATGGGAAAACTAGTGAAGTATCGGGATCCTTGGAATCTATATAATGTGATCCTTGCAAGAAAGGCAAAAAGGCTAAGTATTCAAGGTAGGGACTATGATATTTTCCGAGGATACTAATGCTTTGCGGGAGGGTTTGTAATCCTAGTGGTAGCACGGTAGACCAGGGTCTATGTCTAGGAGGTCTTGACCTATCTAGATATGTATAAAACCTCATAAAGAAGGGATGTGTAAGAGGTTTCCTCCAAAGGGGAGCCCCTGGCCTCCACAATCAACCGGCTAAGGGTCTGGGTGGGAGGTACGCAGTTCGATATTCTCACCGGGTGAGAGCTATGTTTCCTTCCATGCTGGTTCGCCTAGTGGTTTCCTTCAAGACATGGAGGATGCCGGTGGCAGTGGGTGACGGTTTTATCCTGCACCGCGGGAGCCTATGAACCCCCCTGCCGACACTACCTAGATTTGTGGGAAGCATTCGAAAGCTTGTGTGAAGCCGCTGTTGCTGCGCACGCGGGTCACATAAAGCTGGCCAAAAGGAGACTGGGAGGTCTTTCAGTTTACCATGGATAATTCTGATGAAGACTGGGTCGTAAAAACCCCGTTGGCAGAAGCGGTTGCATACTCTCACCGAGATGTTGTCTCCAATTCAGGGCCGATAGTCTCAGTGCTCCAGCCCAGGGAATTTAGATTCCTGGATGTCTCCACTTGAGGTAGTGAAGACATAGCGGCTGGAGTAGACATTATCTATTTCTAAATTCCATGAAATAGATTGTAGTAGACCCTAACTATTGCTTTAAACCATTGTTTACAGAAATCATGACTAAGCTCGACCCCCTTGCCTCCATACTTAATGATAACAAACTTACGGGACCAAACTACGAGGACTGGAAGCGTAACCTAATGCTCGTCCTAAGGGTTGGCAAACACACAATTGCCCTAAGTACCCCTCAACCGGCCATGCCGGGACCAAGTGCAACTGAGGCCCAGTTAAAAGAATGGAAAGACTGGCTAGATGCTGATGAGATGTGCAAGTGCTACATTGTGGCATCCTTGCAGACCGTCCTTCAGAAGCAAGTCGAAGACATGGCCTTTGCTTCAGACATGATGCTCTACCTGAAGAAAATATTCGAGGGTCGTAGTCGGGTAACTCGTTACCTAACCATCAAGAAATTGGTGTCCACAAAGATGGCAGAGGGGACTTTAGTTCGGGATCATATGCTGAAATTGTTTGGCTATGTGAACGAGCTTGGTTCCTTCGATGTCATCTTGGATGCAGAGATCCAGACCGACATTTTCCTCACGTCTCTGTTAGGAGCGTTTGAGGGCTTCGTTACCAACTTCAACCTTAACCGGTTAGAGATGTCTAACGCAGAGCTCCTAGCGGCGCTCCAGGCGGCAGAGGACGGGATGAAGGCAGGAGCCCAATCCCTAAACATGGAGCAGAATTCTTCTCTGAAAGCCAAGGGCAAGTTTCATAAAAGAAAGTCTAAGAAGCCCGTGAAGATGGGCCAGGTGCAGTTGCAGGTTCCCAAACAGAATGGTCCGGCGAAGCCCAAAGAAAATATTTTCGATGCGGCAAGAAGGGGCACTGGAAGGGCGACTGCCGTGCGGCTCCCAAGAAGGCTGAGACAGGTATATCTCAAATCCACATAGTGGAATCCCTAGTAGCATCCAGTTGTTCTCCAGTCTCATGGATTGTAGATTCTGGTTCTACTAACCATGCTTGCAATAATTTGCAGGGGTTCAAGGAGACAAGAAAACTGAGTGATGGGGAGATGATCCTAAGCATGGGAACTGAGGCCATGGCAGAGGCTGAAGCAGTTGGAGATGTCATCTTGCAGTTCCTTGATGGAAGAAGTTTATTACTTAGAGACATACTTTATGTACCGTCCTTGAGACGTAATTTAATTTCTGTTTCCTTATTGAATAATAAAGGTTTTTCAGTTTTATTTGATGCTTCTGGTGTGTCAATTAAATTGAATAGTTCCTTTGTTTGTAAGGGAAAGATACAGAATGGTCTCTATGTAATTAACTCCAATCATAAGCATGATAACATAACTGAAGCTTGTGTGATTAATTCATCTAAAAGGAAAAATCCCTCAGATAATCCAACACTCCTTTGGCATCTAAGGCTTGGACACATAGCCTCGGATAGGATTCACAGGTTGGTTAAGGTAGGACTCTTAAGTCCAAATGTTTCAGAAAGCCTACCGACGCGTGAGTCTTGCCTGGAAGGCAAGATGACTAAAAGGTCTTTCCGAGCCAAAGGTAGCAGATCTAAGGAGGTATTGGAGTTAGTACACACTGATGTATGTGGGCTCATAAGTGTCCGTGCCATAGGAGGCTTTGAGTATTTCATCACCTTTACGGATGATCACTCGAGGTTTGGATACATATACCTAATGCGGCGGAAGTCTGAATCCTTTGATAAGTTCAAGGAGTTCAGAGCTGAAGCAGAAAAGCAGACGGGTAAAAGTATCAAGTCTCTTCGATCGGATCGAGAAGACAAATACCTATCGGATGAATTTATTAGGTACCTACGTGAGCATGGGATCGTATCCCAGTTGACTACACCAGGGACACCACAACAGAACGGTGTATCTGAGAGGAGAAAGCGAACTTTGTTAGACATGGTTGGACTATGATGAGTTATGCAACATTGCCACCTAGTTTTTGGGGATATGCCCTAGAGACGGCAGCATATACTTTGAACTTTGTTCCATCAAAGTCAGTACCCCTAACTCCTTGGGAGCTGTGGTTAAAGCGAAAGCCAAGCCTACAGCACTTTAGGATTTGGGATTGTCCAGCACATGTACGGAAGGACAAGCGAGATAAAATGGAGTCAAAAACTAACGTATGTCTGTTCGTTGGGTATCCAAAAGGGACAAAGGGTGGTCTATTTTATGATCATGAGGATAGAAAGGTTGTTGTCTCGACGAACGCCGTATTCCTGGAGCATGATTATTTAATAGACCATAAGCCCACCAGTAAAGTAGTTCTTGAAGAATTGGTTGGTACTAATAGGAGTACGCAGACAGAAAATGTAATGGGAGCCGATACCACTAAGATTAACGATACTGTAGAATCGACTCCTATGGAACCACCGCAGGTTCGTCGCAGTGGGAGGATCACAGGTGCTCCTGATAGATATATTGGAGAAGCCTTTATGGTTGATCCAGAGTTTCAGGAGAATGATCCTCTGAACTATGACGAAGCAATTGTATCCACTGACCATGCAGCATGGCAGGAAGCCATGGAGGCAGAACTGACATCGATGTCCCAAAACTTGGTCTGGATACTTGTAACACCACCTCACAACATTAAACCTGTTTGGTGTAATGGGTGTACAAAAGGAAAAGAGATCCAGATGGTACCATTGAGACTTACAAAGCTAGACTAGTCGCTAAGGGTTATACCCAGCGAGAAGGGATCGACTATGACGAAACCTTTTCGCCAGTGGCTATGCTTAAGTCTATCCGGATCCTCTTGTCCATTGCAGCCCATTATGATTAGGAGATCTGGCAAATGGACGTCAAGACCGCATTCCTCAACGGGGATTTGGAAGAAGACATCTACATGTCTCAGCCTCCAGGCTTTGTCGCAAAAGGTCAGGAAGGTCTGGTGTGCAAGTTGCAAAGGTCCATTTATGGACTGAAGCAAACATCAAGAAGTTGGAATATGCGTTTTGATCAGGCTATCCAGTCTTATGGATTTGAACAAAATGTGGATGAATCATGTGTTTATAAAAGAAGGGATAAGACTGCAGTAGTTTTTTCTAGTGCTTTACGTAGACGATATCCTGCTCATCGGAAACGATATTGGACATTGTCTACAGTGAAGGTGTGGTTATCCTCTCAATTTGACATGAAAGACCTGGGTGAAGCGAGTTATGTTCTGGGGATCAAGGTAACTCGAGATCGCCAGAACAAGATTCTCTCGCTGTCACAGTCAACCTACATAGATACTATCTTGGTCAGATTCAGTATGCACAACTTCAAGAAGGGACTGGTTCCATTCAGACATGGAATAAAATTGTCTAAGGATCAGGGTCCTAAGACTCCTGAGGAGAGGGCAGAGATGCAGAAGATACCTTATACTTCGGCTGTAGGGAGTCTGATGTATGTCATGCAGTGCACGAGACCAGATATATGCTATGCAGTAGGCATGATGGGCAAGTATCAGTCAAATCCGGGTCCAGGGCACTGGACTGCTGTGAAAAGTATACTCAAGTATCTCCGTAGGACGAGAGAATATGAGTTAGTTTACTCTTCACAGGAACTGATGCCGATTGGATATACGGATTCTAACTTTGCGTCAGATCCGGAATCCAGGAGATCGACGTCAGGATTTGTGTTTTCATTAGAAGGAGGAGCTGTCAGTTGGAGGAGCGTGAAGCAGGGATGCATCGCGGATTCGACGACAGAGGCTGAGTACGTTACGGCATGCGAAGCAGCTAAGGAGGCGGTGTGGCTCAAGAAGTTCCTCACGGACTTAGGATGTGTACCGGGAGCTCAAGATCTTATTGTCCTTTACTGTGACAATAGTGAGCGGTAGCACAATCCAAGGAGCCAAGATATCACCAGAAGAGCAAGCATATCGAGCGGAAATACTACATTATTCGGGACTTGCAGAAGCGAGGGGAGGTTGCAGTGACTCAGGTGGCGTCTGCAGATAACATGGCGGACCCTTTCACAAAGGCGTTACTGACCAAGGCTTTTGAGAAGCACGTGGATGCCATGAGAGTTAAGACTGTTGTTCCCCGCTAGGCCAAGTGGAAGATTGTTGTAGCTCGTGTGTCCTTAGCATGGATTTTCTGTTTTAACATTAATAAAGATGACTTTGGTTATTGCTTTAATTAGAATACTACTCTGGTATATGATAATACTCATATAATAAAAGGACCATAGGGAACACAGTAGGCCACTGAGGCGCATGGAGGATCCATGCTTGGGAGACCCAGTGGATCAGTTCTGTGTAGACCTAGAACTAGTTCACAGCTTAGGTAATGCCGGTCACTTCACCGAGAACAAGCTGTTGGCAGGTAGAGGATGTGGTGAAGTCTCTACCACGGGAACGTGGGATTCCCATTCACCTGACCAAGCACGATGATCGTATTGAATAGGAACCAAGACGGTGCACAATTCAGTGATTCAGACACTGGTGCATAAACCATCTTACTACTATAGATAATCTGTCCTTAACCCTGAGGGACCATGTACACTGGGCCAACCAGTTGTGTGGTGCTTTGATGTGCCAACGTGTGCGGGCCTTCCATAGTCCAATACCACGGTACGTTGGGTTACCTGGCTGGCGCTTGAGTGACATGTAATCCCTACAGGTTATCCGACGTCCAGTGTTGGATGGGTGCGGTTTGATGAGTCAATATGTCCACACAGTTAACCCAGGCATGGTGGTTGTCAGTATGACTGACGATGTTCCGGATGCTAGGCATAGCACCGGAAGGTGTGTGGTGTAATAGATGACAAGTCATCAAACCCTAGTCAGATGATCGATCGGGATCTGACGGTGCTCCCCACCGCCCGAGTCGTATCATGGCACCAGTAATAGGAGGGACTAAGGATTATCGAAGTATAGTAGAGAACAGGGTTACGAGGGAGTAACATAAGTTTAGGATCACTAGAGTTCAACTCGCGTCGCACTCTGGGTGGCTACGCGGGTTAATCGGATTAGGGCTGATTAACGGAACTTTCGGTGTGTCACCGGATCAGTTAATCAGGGATCCGGTTGGAGCTAGAGATCCCGAACCCTGAAGGTTCCACCCTGTCGTTGCGTATAGGAATTGTTCCCCGACCTAGATGGATACGTTGGATGAGAAGTAGCGCGATGGAGCGCAAGCCCGGAGCCAAAGAACCTAATTCACATGTGTTACGGGCCGTAGGGGTATTTTGGTAAATACTGAAATATGGCTCAGAACATATTGAATATGGATCTTAGATTGAGCGGAATAATTCCAGGAGCTCACAGGCACTGACGGAACTCGATTCCGAGTAGCGCACCTCACTCAGTCTCACTTTCAGTTTTCCGCTTTTCGTGAAGGGCGTTTTCGTCCGGACTTCACGATAGACACCTGGAAGACCTAAATCCGACCCCCCCTCATCCCTATCCACCTAGGGGCCGGCCCTAGGCTCTTTGGAGCCATGGGAGACCGGCCCTATAAAGGAAATAGGGAGGGGAGGGCCGGCCCTAATGCTTCTACTCCCTCCCCTCCAAAAATCCGACCCCTAGTCCTCCTCCTTTGTGGTTTCGGCCAAGGAAAAGAGAGGAAGAAGAAGGGAGAAGAAAGAGGAAGGAAGGAGAAGGAAGAAAAGAGAAAAAGGAGGAGAAAATCTCATGGCTCGCCATCGTCTTTGCAACGGATTCCTCTGTCGGCTCGTAATCCCTGCACTCAGAGACGGGATTTCGAGGATTCTTCAATTCGCAAAGGACAAGGTGCTATCCGACAGTTTCCCTTGCGATTCAAGTGCGGTTCTTCATCGTTCCGACTTCTTCGGATCATAGATCCATAAGGTATAATGAATCTAAATATCTAAGTAGATGCATGCATGTCTTCCGTAGATCGTAGTTTGCCTCTAGGATGTCCGCACATATGCTAAGATCATAGATTTGCATGTAGATTGTTTTGTATCACGAATTGTAATGAAACATACACCATATGATCTTCGGATCTTTCTTTTGCTTCTGCTGCGACTCTGATTAGCGGAACCCAATTCCAACAGTTCCCTAAAAACCAGTGTATTATTCGACCAAGGCTTCTTCTCCTGCTGTTGCTTGTTGCGGGCTGAAAACTCTCGGTTTTATAAAGGGGTGTCCCCTGAAAACCAATGTATTTTTTGATCAAGACTCCTTCTCCTGATGTTGCTTGCTGTGGGCTAAAAAGTCTCGGTTTAATAAAGGGGTGTTCCCTTAAAACTAATTTATTTTTCAACCGAGGCTCCTTCTCTTGCTGTTGTTTACTACGGTCTTCTCTTCAAGTAAGGTTTCTTACTCCTTTCTCTTTCCCTCGACTGTCATGGAGTGATGGGCCTCCTTCTCTCTTGATTGGACCCGATAGGGGGGGTTCTTGTCGATACCGAGCCCCCCCCCCTCGTTTTGAGGGGGTTGGGTCCTCCCCCTCCATCTGTCAATTTTGGAGGGGAGGGGACGGGATCCCCCCCCCCGGGTCGGTTTTGGAGAAAATAAGAGGAGGAGGTCGGGTACCCCCTATCGATTTTGAAGAGGAGGAAAGGATGAGGAGGTCGGGTATCCTCCCTATCGGTTTTGAGGAGGAAGGAGGCCGGGTGTCCCCCCCCCCCCCCCCGGCACACGCGCTATCGGCTTTGGATAAACATGGCGTGCCTATTGTACTGTTATCATGCTGTAGGAGTCGTGAACCCTGTCCCTGTGGGGTTAGGGGGATGTCTCTCTTGCTCACTGACGACGATACTTGGCAACGCATGTGATCTAAAAAAATACCAAATTATAAGTAGCATAGGAAAACCTTGCATGACCATTATACTGTTATCGTGAGGTAAGAGTTATATTTTTTGTCCTTGTTTGGTTGGGGGAGTGCCTGTCCTACTCACGAACGATGATCCACAGACATACAAGTAAATTTGGATAGTTGGATAGTACAAATGGGATAGGAAATGCCTGATATGACAATGGTACAACTATCGTGCTATTGGAGCTGTGTCCCTTATCCCTGTTGGGTTAGGGGAACGCCCCTCCTGCTCACTGACGGCAATGCATGGCTACATAGGTAGTTTAGGGATTTTAAGTATAGAGTATACGGTATGGTTGCGGGAGCATATTATGACATAATCATTGTTTAGGTATGATAGAATTTACTTAGTATGGTTAGAGTAATACCTGGCATAGAAGAAAGGACACGTTATCTAGCCACTGAAGGTATTGCATAGTTAGATAAGCAATATATTTAATTTGCATTGTATGTGTGATTGAATTCGCCTCGAGTGGCTATATCACGATGGGTGACCAAGCCCTCGGGTCTGGTGTTGATCTTAAGTATATGACTTGTGCTAGTAGGGTAGGAGTTGTTTTATGACGTAGTACGTCCTAACTAAGTATGCAGAAAGCAATGTGATGGTCGCATATGGACATGTATAAACCTATATCGCATACAGTTGGTGATCCATCACCGCATGCTAGGACAGAATCTATCACATAAAACTAAGAATGGATTGGGCTTAGTCTCTCACGAGTGGCATGGAGGTCGGGTCATTCCTTATCTCGTTGTTTACACATGCACTTAGATATATTTCTGGGTTCTAGCCCTAGTTTAGGGAAATAACGACATCATAATCATCGTCTAACTCGTAATATCATCTTTGGTTTGATCGCATAGAGTCTCCCCACGATCAACCAACATCTAAAGGCACCTACTACGTATCCCGCAACCAGTTGGGTTGGTAAGAACCTTGCCTCGACCAACCGAAGACAATACTAGTTTGATCGCACAGGGTCTCCTCACGATCAGCTAGCAAATGCAAAGGTACGAGCTTCGTGTCCCTTTGCTGGTTTGATCGCACAGGGTCTTCCCACGATCAACCAGCGTCTAAAGGCACCTGTCACGTACCCCACAACTGATTGGGTTGGTAAGAGTCTTGCCTCAACCAACCAAGGACAAAACTAATTTGATTGTACAAGGTCTCCCAACGACCAGCTAGCAAACGCAAAGGTACGAGCTCTGTGTCCCTTCACTGGTTTGATCGCACAAGGTCTCCCCACGATTAACTACCGTCTAAATGCATCTGCTTCGTACCCCGCAATCGGTTGGGTCAGTAGGAGCCTTACCTCGACCAACCGAAAACAAGGTTGGTTTGATCACATTGAGTCCCCCCATGATCAACCGACGTTCAATCAACAACTGAGGTCTTGGAGACATC
This sequence comes from Chamaelirium japonicum, assembly GCA_947650365.1. Taxonomy (NCBI): domain Eukaryota; kingdom Viridiplantae; phylum Streptophyta; class Magnoliopsida; order Liliales; family Melanthiaceae; genus Chamaelirium; species Chamaelirium japonicum. The sequence goes on along the minus strand of OX393551.1, from coordinate 82,562,693 downwards.
CAATCCTCGGGCAAAGTCCTAGGTGCTTCGCACCGCCTTGGTGCTCAAAAACTCCAAGTAGATAGCCTTGGCATTCGAATACAAAGTCCGAGGTACCCTCGCTACCTCGGCGTGTAGCAAAGTCCAAGGAGACAGCCTTGGCATTCTAAGACAAAGTCTGAGGCAGGCTTCGCTGCCTCGGCACCTAACAAAGCCCGAGATGTCAACATCGTCTCGGCCCAAAGAGACAGCCTTGGCACTCGAAGACAAAGTTCGAGGCTCTATCGTCACTTCAGCATGCAACAACGTCCAAGGAGACAACCTTGACATTCGAATACAAAGTCTAAGGCACCCCCATTGCCTCAGCATGCAACAAAATCCAAGGAGACAACCTTGACACTCGAATACAAAATCCGAGACGACCTCCGTCTCGGCGCTCAATGTATCGGAGAGATAGCTTCGACGCTTGCAGACAAAATCTGAGGCGACTTTTGCCTCAGCGCTCAACATGCCCAAAGAGACGGCTCTGGTGCTTGCAGACAAAGTTCGAGGCGACCTCCGCCTCAGCGCTCGACACGCCCAGAGAGATGGCTCTGTTGCTCGCAGAAAAAATTTGAGGCGAACTCTGACTCGGTGCTCAATGCGCCCAGAGAGATAGCTCCGGTGCTCACAGATGAAGTCCGAGGCGACCTCCGTCTTGGCGCTTAATACGCCCGGGGAGATAGTTTTGGCACTCACAAACAAAGTCCGAGGTGCTATACACCGCCTTTGTGCTCAACATGCCCAGAGAGATAGCTCCCACGCTCGCAGACAAAGTCTGAGGCGACCTTCACCTCGGCGCTCAATGCGCTTGGAAAGACAGCTCCGGTGCTCGCAGACGAAGTTCGAGGCGACCTCCGCCTCGACACTCAACGTACTCGAAGAGACAGCTCCTGGCGCTCGCAGATGAAGTCCGAGGTGACCTCCGTCTCGGTGCTCAACGCGCTCGAAGAGAGCTCTAACACTCATAGACAAAGTCTGAGGCAACCTTCGCCTCGATGCTCAACACATCCGGAGAGACAGCTCCAACTCTCATAGACAAAGTTCAAAGTGCTCTGTATTGCCTCGGTGCCCAACGTGCCTAGAGAAACAGCTCCAGTGCTCGCATACAAAGTCCGAGGTGCTCCACACCGTCTTGGCGCTTAACACGTCCTGAGAGACAGCTCCGGTGCTCGTAGACAAAGTCCAAGGTGACCTCCGCCTTAGTGCTCAATGCACCTGGAGAGATAGCTTTGGTGCTCGTAGACGAAGTTCGAGGCGACATCTGCCTCGACGCTCAACGCGCCCGGAGAGACAGCTCTAGTGCTCGCATACAAAATCCGAGGCGATATCCGCCTCGATGCTCAACGCACCTGGAAAGACAGCTCTGAAGCTCATAGACAAAGTTCGAGGTACTCCGTACTGCCTCGGCGCTCAAACGAGCCTAGAAAGATGGCTTTGGTGTTCGCAGATAAAAGTCCCAGGTGTTCAAACGCCTTCGGTACTCAATGAGCCCAAGGCCTAGCCCTTGGAGAATTTCAGGCGAGGCGAAAACATCATTTCCCCCTCGACCAACTGGGCTCTCCCTCGATCGACCTGGGCCCCTTGACTAACCAGGCTCCCCCTCGACCGACCAGGCTCCCCCTCTACCGACCAGGCTCCCCTCAACCGACCGGACCCCCCTCGACCGATCGGGCCCTCAACCGAATGACCGAGCCCCTAAAATCGATCGTTCGATCACCCTCAATCGATCGACCCATAGGTCGGTCAGTTGCCCGTGATCGATTGTCCCACATGCCCAGTTGGTTGCACCCAACTGACCGGCTAAAGTGGCGGTCGGTCAGGATTAGGCTACGATCGGTCGCCAGGGCGTGTTCCAAAATCGATCGTGATTTCTGTGGTCGGTCGGTGGGTGTCGGTCGACCCCAACCGATACATGCACTGGCATATTGGCCGACCACTGACCGACAAGGGCTCTGACCGACCGACTGACCCCGACCGACAGGGGCTTTGACCAACCGATCGACCCCAACCGGTCGGGGCCCGGACGGACCGACCAACCCTGACGATCGGGCCTCTCTTGCATTCGGTTAGGGCTGTACTACGGAAGCCCGACAGCAGCACCTAGTGACCGACCGCCCCTCGAGTGACTGTCAGCAGGTATGACAGTCGACCCTGGATAGCAGGTCGGCAGACGCGTACTTAGGCGGCCCTTGGCAAAGGATCAACAGGCACGATGGTCGGCCTCGGACATTGGGTTGGCAAATACGCTCCAAGCCGACCCTTGGTAGGGGGTCGACGGGCGTAACGGTAGGCCCTGGACAACGGGTCAGTAGACACACACCCAGTCGATCCTTGGCAGGCACGACGGCCGGTCCTTGGCAGGGGGTCGGTAGGTGCGATGATCGGACCTGGGCATCGGGTCGGTAGATGTGCATCGATCGGCCCTTAGTAGGAGGTCGATGGGCGCAACGGTTAGCCCCAGATAGCGGGTCGGTAGACATACGTACCCAATCGACCCTTCGTAGGGGGTCGACAGGCACAACTGTCGTTCCTAGACAACAGGCTAACAGATACTCACCCGGCCGACTCTTGGCATGGGGTCGGCGGGCGCAACGGTCGGCTCCGGACAATGAGTCGGCGAACACAAGCAATTTTGCACCATAGAGTCCCAACTAGCTAGGTTAGCACCTGCCTAGCTAGGAGGGAGTAACTGTGGCTGCAAAATCTAGCTAACCCCCGATAGTGGGATCGCAACCCTATCTGGGGCCCACAAAGATGATAGTGGGATCTGCAGCCCAGCCTTGGGCCCACAGATATGATAATGGGAACCACAGCCCTGCTTAGGGCCCACGGAGATGACAGTAGGACCCGCAGCCCTGCCTGGGGCACATAGAGACGATATTAGGACCTGCAGCCCTGTTTGGGGCCCACAAAGATGACAGTGGGATCCCAGCCCTGCCTAGAGCCCACATAAATGATAGTAGGACCCGCAACCCTGTCTGGACCCACGTAGATGACAGTGGGACCGACAGCCCTATATAGGGCCTATGGAGATGACTGTGGGACCCACCAGTCTTTCTCGGTGCCCATGTATACTAGTAGGGGTTTGGTAAATCCCCCTAGGTATTTACCGAAACCCTCGGTATTCCTAAACCTCTATAAATAGCAGACCTGACAAATATTCCAGGATTCGTGATCAAAAATTCGAGACCACATTCCACTTTCTGTTTTCCAAAGCTCTCTAAGCCTTCTGGTGATCAGACTCCAAGCAAGCCAATCTGCCTACTTGTATAAGCACTCCTCGGCCTGTCGAAAGTAGCTCTACTTTTCTTAGAGTTAGTGGAATCAAAGGTTGCGTCTTACTGCACTGAGATGTAGGCTTCAGCTGAACTTCGTCACCACATCCTGTGTCATCTCTCTCTCTCTAACCTCCTGAACAAATTCACGTAATTTACAAGCCTCTATTTCTCTCTACCCTACAGCATCTGAGTGACAACTTTGTACACGATAGCTCAGCGCTCTACAGCGCGCCACGTCTCGAAGGTCAAAACCTTCCATCGATTGTTGGAGGGGGACCGTACGACGGTCGTAATCCTCCCCCACAGGGGACTGATCAACAACTAGCACACACAAGGGTTTTTAGGGAGTAGCCAATAAAAGGAGAGAGAGATGTGCACAACTAGGGTTGCTTCCTTAGAAATTTCGGCCACTACCTCTCCTCCTTCCTTCTTCCTTGAGTTTTGTGAGAGAGAAATGAAGAAATCTTGCAACGTCGAGGCACTCAGAGATCGACTTGCGAGTATCCAGACTTTCGCGTGTAATTTGGTGAACTAGAAGGGCTTACTCTTTATCGCAAGGATCTTCATCAACAAAGCCTTCTGAACCAGAGCCTCCGAGCAAGAAAAAATTCTCCGCGGTTATAAGATCAGCACGGAGGTATGATCATCTAAACTATAGATCTAGTGTAGATACAAATTTGCATGCACACTAGATAATTCGATTCTCTAGATCGATATTTGATTTCGATGCTCAATCTATGAGCGCATGTTGTTTGGTTTACATGAATTTTAATTTGGAACACGCATCATTTACGATCCTCAGACCGATTTTTGCTACCGCTACGATCCTGATCTATATGAGTTATTTCTAATAATCAAAAGCGTCAAGTTGGATTAAGTTGACTTTCCTCAAAAATGTCATAAGTATCCGGAGTCTTGTAGTGGATTAGGATGACATTCCTACAAGCTAGGGTTAACCATCGGTATTCATTTAATGGGCTATGAGTTTTCTTAAATATAGAAGGAGCCATATATGTCCTAATATGATGCAAAACAATGCAGGTGGACAGGAAATCAGTAGTTTAATTGTACTAGCAGTGTTTCGCTATAAATTAAAAGTTTCAGGTAGGAAGTTTTATTCAAGCCATCAATAGGGAATTATGGATTTTAAAAAGAAAACTACAATCATCAGGCAGTTCGATCTCAATTCAAAGAAGCTTAAAATGAATAATGCTTAAATTAAGAAATAAGAGTCCGTCCCGCAATATTAAGAACTAATGAACTTAACAGGCAGGTAGGGACGCACAACCTCACGAAGGTGGACAGCCGTCGGCACAGATAATATATTGGAGACCAGATTAATGGAATTATCAGAAATATCCTACTGGGAGGAAATGTACCTACTGAGGGGCGCGTGGAGATTCAGGGGCCTCGAGTGGAGGCGGAGGCGGTGTAGAAAGCTCGGGCGGAGTCGTGACCGGTGCAAGCAAGAGGAGGGCGGCAACGTTCAGGTATACGGGTACGTCCGGATGTTGAGGTAGTCGCCTTCGTCCTGGCTCAAGCCATGGTCAACGTCTGGATCAGTCATGCCAGCATGTCGGGTGCCAATAGGCACGGGCTCGAAACGGGGTGGAGTCAGGTTGGGATTGGAAGGGCTGGGTTTTATGGATCGGGAGAGGGAGAGGGATGGGTCGGGTCGGGTCGGGTCGGGTCTGGGGTTCGGGTAGGCGAAGGGGTGAAGGAGGGGGGGCGAGGGGGTTGGTTAGGGTGGTTAGCAGGGAAGGTGGAAGGGAGGTCGGGGTGCGGGTGGGGGCCTGGGATGGGTCACAGGGCAGAGAGAAGGGAGGAGGGAGGGGCATGGGTGGCTGGGGTGGTCGGCAGGTGTAGGGGAGGTGGTCGGGTGGCGCGGGGTTGCGGAAAGAAGGGTGCGGCGTGGGGTTGTGGGCGGAGTCGGGGCGCGGGGAGAGGGGTCGGGGTTAGGTTTTGGGCACGGGGAGAGGAAGAGGCGGGGGCTCGGGCTAGGGTTGTGGGCGGAGCTGCAGGGGAAGGAGGGGTCGGGGCCGGCGGTGGCGGACAAGAGGGAAATGGGAGGGGCGCGGCTGCGGGGCAGACGGGGAAGGGATGGCGATGAGGCTATAAGGAGGAGGAGGGAAGGCAGGGCCGGCCTGCGGGAAGAGAGGCAAAGGGAGAGAAAGAGTGAGATCGGGAGGAGGAGGAGAGGGGGAAGGGGGTTGGGCTAGGGTTTCACACACCTAGCACAAACCTAGGGTTTCACACACCTAGGGTTTGGGGTCGGGTTTCACACGCCTCACCCTGTTGTCACTCAACACAAAGTGGAGAAACAATTTTTTTATTTCATTATTCAGTGCCTTCAAAGGAACAATGGGGGCCTTTATATAGGCTTACAATGAATAGCCCAAATAGCCGACAGGCGAGGTGGGACTAAACTCAAAGCAGGAAATAATAAAAGATAAAATAAACGCAAACAACTGGAGTCGGCTCTGCTTAGCCGATCACAACCACAAGCTCAAATGGCGCCTCTTGAGTTGGTACATGCACCACGGACTCGACTCGAGGTAGATGTACGCATCATTCTCCTGGGGTGAGAGAACTCGACCCTGTCGAGTAAGGCTCGGTACGGCTCTCGTACAGCTCTAACAGGTCTGGGTCCATCTGTTGGGGTCCCTGACGCTCAATCCAAGCGTCCTCAGAAGGGGGCCTTCCTTTCCAGCAAACCAGGTATCGTCCGATTCCACCGTCTCTACTAGAGACAATCTCGTCATCCAGAATCTTATCAATGCCTTTTGCTGTATCATTTAGGGGAATTTCTGGGAGTGGAAGTAGGGAGGGGCTCTCAGGGGCAGGGTCCAGGGTAGGCTCAACTATCAGCGGATTTCTAGGGTTAAAATGTGGGCCCTTATAAGCCACTAGATCTTCAATATTGAAGGTGGGACTGATGCTAAAACCCATAGGCAATTCAATGACATAAACATTAGCCATTTTAATTCTTAGAACCCGAAAAGGATCTGCACTGCATGCATGTAGCTTCTTAACAGCTCCCGAAGAAAGCCATTTCGGACGAATCCGGACCATTATGTAACCTCCCACATTGAAGGTTTGAAGTCGTTTCTGCACATCGGCTTGTAATTTGTAGCCAGCATTGCTTTGTTCAATTTGGCTACTGATTTCCTGATGTAATTCATGCATATGAGATGTAAATGCAGATGCAGACTCTGAGACTCTAAGATAATCAGTCATGGGAATGAGGCCTATAGGTTGACGAGGTTTGAAACCATGCACGACTTCATACGGACTCAGCAAGTAGTTATGTTAGCAGATATATTATGTGCGGACTTAGCAATGGACAATATAAGATCCCAACTCTTAACGTGTTCACCTATCAAGGTACGTACAAGATTTTCCGGACTCCTATTGACAACTTCAGTCTGGTCATCGATCTGGGAATGGAAGGCAGTAGAGAACTGGAGCTTGGTGCCCAGCTTTTGTCATGGGATTTTCCAACAGAAACTGGTGATCTTGACATCCTTGTTGGACATAATGATTTCAGACAATCCGTGTAACTTCATGACGCCATTGGAAGTCTTGGAACAAGGGAGAAAATGGGTCACCTTGAAGAACCGGTCTACGAAGACTATGACTGAATCATGCTCCTTGAAAATCTTCTTAGCTAAGGTTGATTGCTGTTCGGCTTGACTACTCGTAGGTTAGGAGGGACCCAGTTTGACATTCTTGCCCTCTTGCTCAAATAGACACATGTTTGAATGGCCATAAATAAGGACATTATTGTCAAACAGACAAGGTCGTCCCAGAATGACTTGACCCGCATCCATGGTCAGAATATCATATCATATTTTGTCTGGTTAAACATTGAAGTTTATGGGGAGAAGGCACCGTTGCTTGACCTCCATGGTGGTCGAATTGATCCAGGAGACCTGATAGGGTCGAGGGTGGGGGACGGCCTTGAGGCCAGTCTTGGAGATTACGGTTGATGACACGGTATTGATGCAACCACCGCTATCAACGATGATCTTACAGTTCTTATCCCCAATCTTTGTGAACGTGTAGAAAATAGCAGTACGCCTCCAGTTATCTTGATCCTTCGGTTGAGACAAGGCGCACCTAACAACTAACATGGAGGGAGATGACATCGGTCTAAGGCAACTCAGGATGGATTCGTCATCATCATCAAAGTCTCCATCTTCTTCTTCAGCTTGATAGACGAATTCTGCCTCTTTGGCCTCTATCATTTCAATAGGATTGTCATCAATAATGTTGACTTTGACATGGCTTGCATAGTTTGCGGCCACATGTTCGTAGCCTTGGCATATACAACACATAATGAGGGGATTTACTTTGGAGAAGTCTTTCTCAGGGCCCTTGCTACGGTTGTCTCTCTCATTGCTTCGACTGGTGGAGTCAGCTCTTGGTTGGGATTGGTTGGGGTAGTGCCGACTTAGGTAGTTTTTCGAGAAGGGCCGAGGGACATTGCTTCGGGAATCTTGACCCCGATGGGAGTGGTTGGACCTAATGCTTTCGAGATTCTGAACTAAGGCATAGGCTCTTTCCAACTCTGTAACAGTTCGGGCAAGGTGCTCACTCCTCAGGTCTTCTCTCAAACATGATCGAAAATGTGCCAGGACCTGGATAGGGGTTTCTGTTCCGAGGACATTGCATCGAGTTAGGAACATGTTGAATTTGGTGACATTGTCTCTGGCTGATTTGTTGCCCTGGGTGAATTGGTGCCATTCGTCCAATAGGCGGGCCCGATATGATGGGGGCACATACTTGCCCTTTAGCTCATTCTTCATGGTGACCCAAGTATCAATGGGGTCTTGAGTTTTGGCGGCTCTCAAGGCTTCTACATTAGTCCAGTATTGGCTGGCTGACCTACGAGCTTCATGGCAGCAAAACGAACCTTCTTAAGCTCAGTCAAAGGGTACCATGTGAAATATTGATCCATGGACTGGAGCCAATCCAGGCAAAATTGGGGGTCGTGCTCACCATCAAAAGAGGGCACTTCCTGACTGTTTTGTTGTTTGAGTGGTGGCCCTTTAATAAGACTGGGTTCTTCAACATTCGGGTCGGTTTGGGCTTGGTTCATCCTATTTATCCTGACATTAGTGTCACGTCGACAAGCGGTGAGGTTTTGGTTCATGGTTGCTATTCCTTGGGCTAACTCGGTAAGTGCCCTAGTCAAGGCATCGGGATCCATATTCTCCGACTCGCTAGACTCTTTAAACAGAAAGGGCCTACCTTTACGGGTTGGTATGCATAGGAAAACAGAGACAGGGGGCTGACTCAAAAAAATGATGCGCTTGCTGATTTTTTTTTATAATTAAAATATGACAATCAAATGCCAAAAGTTAAAAAGAAAATTTTCCTAGATGTAACACAAGTAATGCATGACAGTTCCTACCTACAACCATGCTTTGATACCAAAATGATGCAAAACAATGCAGGTGGACACGAAATCAGTAGTTTAATTGTACTAGTAGTGTTTTGCTATGAATTAAAAGTTTCAGGTAGAAAGTTTTATTCAAGCCATCAATAGAGAATTATGGATTTTAAAAAGAAAACTACAATCATCAGGCAGTTCGATCTCAGTTCGAAGAAGCTTAAAATGAATAATGCTTAAATTAAGAAACAAGAGTCTGTCCTGCAATATCAAGAACTAATGAACTTAACAGGCAGGTAGGGACGCACAACCTCACGAAGGTGGACAGCTGTTGGCACAGATAATATACTAGAGACTAGATTAATGGAATTACCGAGAATACCCTACTAGGAGGAAATATACCTACTAAGGGGCGCTTGGAGCTTCCGGGCCTCGAGTGGAGGCGGAGGCGATGTAGAAAGCTCGGGCGGAGTCGGGACCGGTGCAAGCAAAAGGATGGTGGCAATGTTCAGGTGTACGGGTGCGTCCGGATGTCGAGGTAGTCGCCTTCGTCCTGGCTCAAGCCGTGGTCGACGTCTGGATCAGTCATGCCAGCATGTCGGGCACTGATAGGCACGGGCTCGAAACGGGGTGGAGTCGGGTTGGTATTGGAAGGGCTGGGTATTATGGATTGGGAGAGGGAGAGGGATGGGTCGGGTCAGGTCTGGGGTTCGGGTAGGCGAAGGGGTGAAGGAGGGGGGGCAAGGGGTTGGTTAGGGTGGTCGGCAGGGAAGGTGGAAGGGAGGTCGGGGTGCGGGTGGGGGCCTGGGATGGGTCGCAGGGCAGAGGAAAAGGAGGAGGGAGGGGTACGGGTGGTTGGGGTGGTCGGCAAGTGTAGGGAAGGTGGTCGGGTGGTGCGGGGCTGTGGGAAGTAGGGTGCGGCATGGGGTTGTGCGCGGAGTTGGGGCGCAGGAAGAGGGGTCGGGGTCGGGTTTCGGGCGCGAGGAGAGGAGAGGCGAGGGCTCGTGCTGGGGTGGTCGGTAAGGCCGGAGTAAAGGGGAAGGGGAGAGGGGTGCTGGGGTCGTGGCAGAGGAGAGGGAGGGGGGGGGGGGTCGGGCGGAGCTGCAGGGGAAGGAGGGGTCGGGGCTGGCGGTGGCGGACGGGAGGGAAACGGGAGGGGCGCGGGCTGCGGGGCAGACGGGGAGGGGAAGGCGATGGGGCTACAAGGAGGAGGAGGGAAGGCGGGGCCGGCTTGCGGGAAGAGAGGCAGAGGGAGAGAGAGAGAGGGAGATCGGGAGGAGGAGGAGAGGGGGAAGGGGGTTGGGCTAGGGTTTCACACACCTAGCACAAACCTAGGGTTTCACATACCTAGGGTTTGGGGTCAGGTTTCACACGTCTCACCCTGTTGTCACTCAACACAAAGTGGAGAAATAAATTTTTATTTCATTATTCAGTGCCTTCAAAGGAACAAGGGGGGCCTTTATATAGGTTTACAATGACTAGCCTAAATAGCTGACAGGCGAGGTGGGACTAAACTCAAAGCAGGAAATAATAAAAGACAAAATAAACGAATATAATTGGAGTCGGCTCTGCTTACCCAATCACAACCACAAGCTCAGATGGCGCCTCCTGCGTTGGTACACGCACCACGGACTCGATTCGAGGTAGATGTCCGCATTATAATAGGGAGTAGGACTTAACGACCCTCTCTAGTCTGTCATATGAGATTAAAGAGATGATCACTAATTATTAAGGAGATGATCTCTAATTATCAAGGAGTCATCGTAGGCATCCGCGCGCCATTATCCAAAGACCCTTTTTACATAAGGACTACCTATAAGATGAGGACCCTCTCTTGTAGAGATCAAGACGCATGAGGGTTACACCTAGTGGCTTGCCTATGAGTCCAATAGGTCACATTGGGGGTGACCAAATGGCCTCCTAATGCATCAATGAGTCTGAAGTTGGAAAGACCAAGATTCAAGAAGTTAAGATTTATCTCAACTTGGAAAAGATTAAGACCAAGTTGAAAAGTGTTCCTCTTGGAGATCATGATAGAATTTATGATATTACTTGGCAAACACACAAGGCCGTACTTGGAGTTTATGCTGTTGCGCATAGTAGAAAGCAGAAGTGGAATAAAAGAAGGCTGCAAAACATTGAAATACCCCTTATGTCCTTTGGATCTGTTCGATCGAGAGCGCGAGAGGAGGCGGAGATGATCATCCGAGTCCGCAGCCGGGACGGCCTGGAGCGCGTCACCGTCCCGGAGCCCACCTTCGCCACCGTCGCGGCCCTCAAATCCCTGATCGAGGCGCAGCTCCGCGTCCCGGCCGCCGCCCAGGCCCTCTCCCGCGACCAGAAGCTCCTCCTCGCCAAGACCCCCGACCAGGCCGCCGCCTTCTCCGACCTCTCCGACCCGTCGGCCCCGCTCTCCGCCCTCGGCATCTCCCACGGCTCCGTCGTGTTCCTCGCTTACGACGGCGAGCGCTCCGTCCCTGGCCCCGCCGTCACCCCCGCCGGCTCCTTCGGCCGCAAGATGACCATGGACGACCTCATCGCCCGCCAGGTCCGCGTCTCCCGCCAGGAGTCACCCCACTGCGCCTCCGCCTCCTTCGACCGTGACGCCGCCCACGCCTTCCAGCTCTATGTCAACGAGACCCTCGCCTTCGCCGTCAAGCGCGGCGGCTTCATGTACGGCCGCGTCGTCGAGGGCGGCGCCATCGCGGTCGACTTCATCTACGAGCCCCCCCAGCAGGGCACCGAGGACGCCCTCACCCTGCTGCGCGACCCTGAAGAGGAGGCGATGGTGGAGGCCATCGCAGCCGGGCTCGGGATGCGGCGTGTCGGCTTTGTGTTCACCCAGTCGGTCGGCCGCGAGGCGAAGGGGGACTACACCCTCTCAGGGCGGGAGGTGCTGCAGGCCACCGAGCTGCATGCGGAGGGCGGGATCGAGGAATGGGTTACCGCTGTGGTGAAGCTGGAGGTGAATGAGGATGGCGCGGCGGATGTGCACTTTGAGGCATTCCAGATGAGTGATGTCTGTGTGCGGCTGTTCAAGGATGGGTGGTTTGTTACTGATGCGCCTGCAGATGACCCGAAGGTGTCAATGATGAAGAAGGACGTGGTCGTCGGAGTGAAGGACACCAGGGAGGTAGACAATGACTTCTTTTTGGTCCCTGTCAAGATCTCTGATCACCAGGTATGCTCTAGCGATTTATTTCTAAGCTGTTAATTCTTTTTGCACTAATCATGATTTAGTAGTCAAATTCGAAAAGTTTAGCACTTTTGATGTGGGGGGAAATAATTAATTGTTGCATAAGATGTTTGTCAGGCCGCCAAACATTCTATGTCGAGATCTAATGAAAGAATTGTAGGCCTCAGTATTAGTCTATTAGATTATGCTTATGTGATGATGCATTGAGCTCGAAGGATCATTTTCTTCCTTATGTTGTCATGTTTACATGAGTTACTAATTAGATGCATCACTATGTTCTCTAGGTGTGGAGTGACACCGTGATGCTTTCTCTAGGATTGTCATACGATGACACATTGTGCGACTTGCAACTTACTCTTTAGGCAAGTGCAATCCTGATATCGAATTATTAAAAGCTTAGTGTGTTATGGCTAGTAGTTTGGTGTTCTTTAGTTCTCGATGTGACCCTAGGTATTAAGATTTAATTAATTTGGGAATATGAGAGCTTAACATTGATTTTGGCCTAATGTAGAAAGAATAAGATACCTTTCAGAAGTTCGAACCTTGTCTAGTTGAAAAAATTAGTTCAGAAATTGAGTTAACAACTTTACATGATGTATAATATTTCCAAGGCTTTCTTTGGGCACACCCTGAGGCTAGGTGAGGCAAAAACACCATACGGTTTCAAAATCTACACAGTACTCCAATGTGGTGTACGCGTAATAGGCTTAAGTTTCAAAAACATAGTATCTTGGTCCCGGACCAGTAAATACCAATACCGACCGATACTGGTAGAGGTTAAAAACCCAAAAAGAAAAAAAAAATCCCGAACCCATCGATAATTGTTCATACCGGCTTGAACTAGCCGATACGTATCGATACGGCCAGGTATCGGGATCGGGGGCAATACCGGTCCTGGTTTAGTCAAAATTGGTACGTACCAGTATCGATTGGTTTTTTGAACCATGAGTAGACTTAGTAGTGGTTCTGCCTCTTGTGGTGCCTCCTCTGCCAACAGTGTCTTTGGTGGATCTTCCAACTTCGCCAAAACTACTAGTGGAGTGCCCGCCATCCGCTGAGTAGTTACTCGGCAGTCGGCATGCACTTCCACGAGCTAGTGTTTCTAGTCGAGCTCACAATGCATTGATTTCATCGGACGAAATCGACCACATCAACTCAAGTGCCCCTTCGGCTTTATTTTCACTTGGGCATGTTATCTTTCGAGCTACCACACTGGCCCGCCATAGTGATTTGCTTCGCTCATCGGCACCATACATATAGTCCCAAATCAATATAGCAAAACCTCATGAGGGACTCAAGAGGTGATTACCAGGTAGCACGACACCATCTACTAGGTTGCTACAACTAGATCATGTCCCCGTGACGATACCACGGTGGAGGGGACATCGATGCTCCAACTTACTAGTTACTACGCCTACCGGTTAATATCGAGGATCAGTTTTTAGCAGTGAAAGCAAATGATGTAGTTCAGAGTTTGGTCAAGCTCGTTGACGGACCCAAGACCCATCCTAGCAAGCCCATGGGCAAAGGATCAGATGGGATTTAATTGAATTAGGAAGATTTGAAATTTAATTCAAGATTTGATTAGAATCGTATCTGATCTATTAGGATTAACTTTTATTTGTTATATCACTTTATATTTTGAACCTGGTTGTAAAACTATATTAAGCAGAGTATGATTATTTTCAGGGGGTCGTGTTATTTTCAGACTCAATTTGATAGAAGAATGAAATTTGATTTCATTGCATAATACTTTCATCTCATAGATTTGGGTCATCTTCCTTCCTTCCTGGTGGACTCCTTATAATTGGCTCACTTTTGATTTCTCTCGCTAGGTTTAAAAATGTGGTATTGGTTGCGATATAGGCTGGCCCCAATTCGAGTCGTATCGAAACCGTAAAGCTTTTTTTTGAAAAGTTTTTTTTTTTTTTTAAATCCATCCTAGATAAACTGGTTGTACCGGTTGATATGATGCTGAACCAGCCGATATGAGCCAATACAGGATGAACCGATCGATACAAGAACTATTCAGGTAGTCGACTCGGTGCCGACAGCCAAATTTGAGTCATACTGGTTGGTACAATGGTTTCAAAACTTAACCGATACTGATATTTGACAAGTTTGTCTTATTCACTAACGGTTTGTTGAGTGTGTTCCAAACACACTTAGCATACCACCTATTCAATGAAGTCAAATCACATGGCGATGTTGATGGAGGAGCATACCACCTATTCTCAGGATATTCCAAACAATTATTGTATTTAATTAGGGTTTACTTTGTATTTTTTTTTAAATTTTCGTATGGATTTTAATAGTTATTTTTAAAATATGGATATGGATGTATTAGGAAGTTGTTTGGTGAGATTTGATGGCATAAATTAGTTGTCATCCTTTATCTCTTTATTTTCCTATAAAAAGGCATAAAACTCTTCAATGTAAGGATACTTTTGATGAATGAAAAATGACATTTTTTGCTTTGCGTTTTTGTGAGAAGATCCCGAGTGCTTTCCTGAAAGAGGAGAGAAGAGCGTGAGGCTTGCTGGTATGAGGTCAGAGTATCATCGGTGCAAGGCCGACAACCCCCAAGCCCTTCCCTCCCTTCCTTCACTACCATCGACATCTCAACATCATTGTCGCATCACTATCCACTTCATCATCCTCAATACAACAATCAAGAAGAAAAAAAGAAGAGAAACATATTCATTACAGTTCTCCATCCACACAGAGAAGAGAAAAAAAAGAGAACAAAAAGAAAGATCATAGAATCGGCAGCCCCGACCGAACCCAGTCGGCTATGCCGTTGGCCAAGTAGCCCACTCCGACCCAGTCGGCAACACCCTGACCCCGACAAATCCTGCCGATCACCTCTGATTGCGGCCCAACCTCACCTCACCTCACGGAGCGCTCGCCCACTGCCCTCCAGTCCAATTCCAAGGTCCCGCGACCTCCCTGCAAGACCACAACATAAAAAAAATTATGTGTTAGAACAACAAGAAGAAATAGAAACATACGAAAAAAGGAGGAAGTGGAAGGAGCACACCTTGCCGCTGTCACTTCGCTGGAAGCCACCACTCCACCTGCAGCCACCTTCACCACCGGTAAAGGTGCCACCATCTACGCCCTATTTCCCTATCCCCCGACTTTCCCCAATATGAAACAATAGCCCTTGAAACTCTTATATTCTACTGAGATCGAAACCATATAAGTGAGTTGGGTTGAACCCCTTATTGAACCTTATGAACAATGAACCCAACTCCAAATCAATTGCAACTTTGAACCCTCCACATCTTTATAACCGGAAGCCAAATTCAACACACTTAAACCTGACTTATAAACTGAACCCATTTCAAGTCCAACCTGATCCAACAATCTAAAACCAGGCCCATTAAATGGCCAATGACTTCCCGATTCCATGTCTCTTGATCCGGTTGGCCGAATTGAGTGTTCTTGGGTTCGTTTTGAAGCCCAAGTCGTGCCCAATAAACATAAACCTTCCTCATCTCCATCCAGTCCAGCCAGTCCAAAATTATAGTTTTGTCCTTGAATCTCTCACTCGTCTTGCGCCAGGTATCCTACATGTTATTAGTCTCGGTGAAGTGCCATCAACTTCATTTACCATGGAACCTAAATTAGCCTATAGGTGTTCCTCATAATATTCGATGTACGTATGCACCATGACACCTCTATTATGTAGCCTGTGGGTCCCACTCACCTTTGGTGATCTACTAAGTGAATTATGAATGTATTCTAATGAATGGTTTAGTTGATGTTCATACGATGACAACTTAACTGGATTGGTTTTTAGGGCCCGCACTGTTCTAAAAAGTGGTTCGGGTGCCCACCTAGGCAGTTTGGGCCTTAGACCACATCGCCTAAGGTGAGACCCGCTTTCCTCGATGTCCATAAGAGAAAAGCCGTCAAAGTTACCGCAGAAAGCAGTCATTCGTAAGTTTCCTATTTTCCATTAGTCTCTTTCATTTTCTTCATTTTAATTTTTTTTTTCTTTTTTTTTAACTAGTACATTAGTGTGTACACTGTGTAGTGGCTCCCTTGACACATTGTGACCACCAGAAAGAATGATGATAGCGACACCTTTGGCCCATTGTGTAATCCTGGAAGAAGGATGATACTGTAAACAGAATAGTTATGCAAATTCTAAGTAAAATGTTTTATAAAATTTTGGACGCCTCAATCTCTGGGCGCCCGTTTAGGCATCCGCCTTCCGCTTACTGCTTTGGAACTCCCCTATCGCCTTAGGTCCGCCTAACGCTTTTTAAAACATTGAGGGCACGATCCTAATACTTGATACCCATGTTACCAAAATCTCTTGACTTTTTGAACAACTCTGATTAAAAACTGATTTGTTCAATAGACATTTTCTATGCGTTTTAATCTAGATTTGATGAAAAAATTGCCGATTTCTTAGTCTTATTTTTTTGTGTTTTAATCACTCTTTTTACCCTATTTTTCCAGCTCTTTCCCGACTGTTGGGAACATCTACATACAAAAAAGTGAACATCGATCTGTGTATTTGTTCTAACATATCCATTTTTCCCTGACATTCCCGACTTTGCCGGGTTTTTTCCGACTTCCGACTTGGTAACAATGGTTGATACTATATCTAAAATAATCAAATGAAAGAACAGTTGCTTCAAGATATTTCTTTACCACTAGTTTGTCCATAGTCTAGTATATTTGAATGGCTGTCAAAATTTTTTGTGTGTATTAATTATCTAGTTTAACTAAGTCGAGCCATTTAATTAAAACATTATATCCTTCAGATTGTTATCTACTCTGCAATTATTATTGCTGTATATTCTTTTCTACTCTACTAGATCTTCTGAAAGTAACATCTATTATGTAGAAGCAAGCACAGGGGCTCACCTTTGATACCAAATTGATGTAGCGAGAGAGGACATGCACATATCCTTCTAATAAAACTACAATCCAATAGGTATCAAGTATAAGATGCAAACTGCACACAGTTCACAAACAATGAATAATAGCTCTGTAGGAAAACTCAAGGAAAAAACTCTGATATTATATTGATGCAAGAGGGGCCTATAGCTTGGGCCAATCGAGAGTTTGGTGGGTTTAGGAACTATGCTATGTTCTGTCAGATCTGAAGTTTCTCTGTAGTTGCACAGAAAAAGTCAGCAGAATTGTATGAAATTTGGTGGGAAGCAAGGGACTATGGGGGGAATATGTCTAAAAGGATTTTTGCAAATGAAAGAGTACTCGGGATTCAAATCATCAAAATAGCTGTTTGCTGTTATGAAATTTTTTGTGTTACATATCTGAATTACTGTTAAATTCTGCTATGTGGGCTTGGGTTTGGTATGCGATGGGCGTAGGATTTAGTAGTAGCCAAGGTGATGGGGAAGGGAGGATAGGAAGCAGAAATTGAGGTAAACAGAAAAGATAAAATAGAGGACTAATGAAGGCGTTACACACTTACACCGTACACATTCTCAAGGTGTATCGCACTAAGTCTGTGTTTGGTTGCCACTTGTCAATAAAACATATGAAAGGAAAAGAAAGTAGTAGTTTTGTTGCAATATTGGGTGTTTGGTTGATAAGAAAGTACGGTCCCCACAAGAAAATATTTTTTCCATAGAAACATTTTTTCCATCAAAAGACCTTCAATTTTAATGCCAAAAGCATGGAGAAACTCGCGAAAGGAAAAGAAAAGTCAAATTCTTGTTTTCTTTCCAGACAACCAAACATTAGCAAAAAATTGCACTTTTCCCTTCCTGTCTTTTCCTTTCATTTTTTCCTTTCCAACAAATTTCTTTCATGCATAGCTTTCCAACACTACCTAAGAGGTTCCATGTCATCGTATCATGGGAGGCACAAGACGACACACCAAGGTTGAATTGCTAAAGAAGTGGAGGTAAGCTTCAAGTAGAACTGATTCATTTATTGAATTAATAATGGAATTATGGAACTTTGAGTGTCAACATATAGATTACATTGGTAACCCTCTTATTTTGGATTTCCTATCCGGAAAGGATTCGGAAAACGAGTGTCATTCTCTTGTAGAGTCCTAAGTTCTCCGAATGCTTGGTTCATCTAGTGACCTAAGTTCTTCTTAAAGCCTCAAGAACAACACTTTTTTATTTTTTTTATCTTCATTCTCTTGTAGAGTTCTAGGCCACATCATTCGTTTCCGTTGCCTGCGAGCTCGACTTGAACCCCATGTAGTTATGCCAGTTGATGAAAACACTGTAACATGTAGATTTGCCACCACCATGGTACTGTTGAGAGCAAAGTACCTAATGGTGAAGACCAATTATATATATTTGTACAAGGCACTGCCTTGGTGCCAAGGCGCCCTCCAGGCACATTGCCTTGCCTTGACAACTTTGCTCAACATTTGAATTCAAGTATTAAAGAAATTACTTGACTTTATCAACCACATCTGACTTGAACTATTAAAATGGAAAAGAGGTGGTGGCCGGCAGTAATTGCCAGTGGCTCCTGCTTCATGGGATGATTTAGTGTAAATTTTACAAAGTTTAATAGTACATTTAGAAATCTACGTCAGTTTTCAGCGGCAGACTTTTCGAGGAAGAAGTGTAGTAAAGTTTCAAAAGTTCATGTTTTAAAAGACTCGTATAGACATGGTATAAGTGATATGGAAAACCGGTGTCGCACAATCTCTGAAATCGAAAGCAAATAAGAATTCACCAACTACGTGTTTCTAAAATAGAGGAGTCATAACCAGGTGTGAATGGACTCCCATTGAACCAGTTAGTTCGCAAGGTGGTCCAACTGAAGCAGCTGGTTGACACGGTGGTCTGATTGAACTGGTTGACTGACAGGATGGTTTGGTTGAACCAGTTGGGTTCCCCATCAAACCTCTAGAATTCTGCAGAAAAAGAACTTTTCTTTTTTGTGTTTGTTCACTTTCTTTGAATTCTGCAGAAAAAGAACTTTTCTTTTTTGTGTTTGTTCACTTTCTTTTAGATTTTTGTGGAACCATTATTGTCCTGGTTCTTGCTTGTCACTGAATGAAGTCTTCCGATGATGATGCGCAGGGCCCTCTGTCGTCGAGCTTCCCAGTGGAGAATAGGATCACGACGGTAACACTGAAGGCACTGAAGAACCACCTGGATCGGACAAAGCAACTCCCATTCGTGAAGCGCATCTCTGATTTTCACCTGCTCCTCATACTTGCCAGGTATTTGGATGTGAATGCTGATGTTCCAGCCCTGGCCGGGTGCGTACAGGTGCAAGGTCCAGTCCCCGAAGGTTACCAGCTTTTGATCGAATCCCTGGCGGTTGCCTCCTGAGGCCGGGTCCGGTCCCTCGTGCTGTAAAAGTGACCCAAAGTCCTCCCCACTTTGGTAGGAGGATGAATTTAAGGATCATATATGTATTCATGTAATCATTATCCTTAGTGTTCGGTTAATTTATGGTTTGCTTGGGTTATCTAAACATAAAATCGTCTATGAATTCATACTGCTGGTCAAGGGCTTAAATCGTTGAGTGTGAATTGGTCAGAAGTTCACTGAATTTGGTTGGCGTCTTCTACTTGTTTATTCTTTTGGTGACAATTGCTTAATGCATTTTTATTTCCTTGTCTCTTTTGTTGGCTAAGCATATGATGTTTTATTGTCATGTATAAGTTCCAGCTCAGTGTACAATGAGAAGGGGTGCAAACGGATATTCGAAAATCCGAATCCGATTCGAATTCGAATTTTACGGATTCGGATAGCATTTTTTAATATCCGATAAAAAATGGATTCGGATATTAAGTTATTCGACACGGATAATCCATATATAAGACGAGCTACCCATATAAACAGATATCCATATATCCGTATCCGTAATATATATATTATGATATTTGTGCGTGTATTATAATCCAAGATCGGATCTCAATGTCTAGCTGCGTTGCATAGTTATACTAAATAGTAAATACCAAAGTGGATACATTGATAGTAACTTTGGTGGTAGAGTTCATCATTCGATGTGGCCCATAACATCAGGCATGACTCATTCTGACATATGATATAAGCCACACCTCGGCAAACTTTGTGTCCCCTATCAAGCCAAATTGGAATATAATTTCTATGAGTTTTTGAAATGGCTACTAGATTCCCCAAATACCTATTTGGGGTTGGCGAAAAAAAAATTCAATGCTATAAGCTCCGATGCTAGTCAATTGTAGTAAAATATGTTCATATATTATTCAATGAATATGGGTACAATGTCATATATTATATAATGAATATGTATATGGATAGTGTATTTCTAAACGGATACAGATAACGGATAGAATGGTATTTGCTTCATATCTGATCCATTTACACCCCTAATAATGAGCAATGCTATTCAACCCGATGCATTTGCCCCGAATGCTCAACCCGATTGACATGGCATCCAATCACATCATCCCTTTGCCTATCGGTTGGGGCTAAGTGTGATTCCAGCTCTTGACTTTTGATGGACAACTGTCTGGAATAACAATTGCCGAATCAACATAAATTTTCAAGAATATCCTGATTGAAAATTCTTCAGCCTCCTAGGACAAACTTGAAGAAATGTAACATGCCCCTATTTAGGGCTGCAACGAAGTTGGGAGAAAGAGGAAGAGAAAGATTTTAGGGAGACTTAGCCTTAAGTTCTTTTAGCAGATGCTATATTAGCTAAAGGACATGCAATGTTTCAATATTGCACCAAGTCCCTCCTAAACATTGCGTGCTACAGCAAGTCCCTCGTCATTATTTACCCCTCTCACGTGCTTTAGAAAGATTATCCATTCGTCTCCAGAAAAAGTATTCATTTGCTAGTTGACTTTGTGCATGTAGCAGTTGCTATAGTGATTTTACTATAGCTGTTACAATGATTTCACTGTAGTTGCTATAGTAAAATCACTTTAGCAAAAGTATCAATTTACTGAACTATCCATTGCTACAGTGGTTTCACTATAGCAAGAGTATCAGTTAGCCGAATGGATACTCTTTCTTAAGACGAATGGATACTCTTGCTACAGTGAAATCATTGTAGCAACCACAATATGCACAGTATCACCTGGCGTATAGATACTTTTGCTGATGATGAATGGATACTCTTTCCGAAGACGAATATATACTCTTGCTATAATATTTTCACTGTAACAACTACAGTGAAATCACTGTAGCAATCGCTACATGTATAATATTAAGGGTTATTTTGACTTTGCCCCCCAAATTATGCCTTGAATTAGACTTTACCCCCCACATTTTCATTAATTAGACTTTACCCCCCAAAACTAACTGTTCCGTCAGCTCACCATCTAAGAGAAAGGGTGAGCTGACGGAAAAAAAATAACGTTTTGGGGGGTGAGCTGACGGAACAGTTAGTTTTGGGGGGTAAAGTCTAATTAATGAAAATGTGGGGGGTAAAGTCTAATTCAAGGCAAAATTTGGGGGGCAAAGTCAAAATAACCCTAATATTAATCAGCGAATTGATACTCATGCCAAAGACGAATGGATACTCTTACTGTAAGGGCAGTTTTGTAATTTAAAAGTTAAAAAAAAGTCATATTTTAGGTTAAGCTCTTGTTGTACAAACGTGTCTTTCGGGAGGGACTTCAGCTAATATCCTAACAACTTGTATGATTTAGCTTAAATAACAACATGTGGAGAGATTTAGGACTAATTAACCCAAGATTTTATTCCAACCTCTTTATTATTGGTCTATTTTGAGGGCTTTTGGTCATCCCCCTCTCTCTCATTGGACCATTTTCACCAACTACAGGTATCCATCAGCTGCCAATTATTATTGTTCTTTCAATGCTACATTGCTACCCATGACGGGCCCGGCCCGGCCTGTAACGTAAGGATAGATATAGCCTGCGGCTAGGAAGTGAAGTTGAAATTGGCACACGTGGTCCGAACGAAGGACAGCGACCCGCTGAACCCCAGCCTGGAGGCAGCCAGATCGAACTGCAGCAGGTTGTCCTCCAGCTGATACGCTCCGATCACGATCGACGTCCTCGGATTCTCGCCGCCGTCGACCAACCCCAGGCACAGCACCTTGTCGTCGTTCACCGCCACCATCGAGTTCGCCCCGTAGATCCTCCAGTACACGCTCTCGCTCTGCAGCACCAGGAAGATCGCCGGCACCGCCGGCCCCACCCGCGTGCTCCCGATGCCCTTCGAGCTGTAGCACAGCCCGAAGGGAGCCACCGGCGGGACCCTCGTCACGTTACCCATAGCCAGCGCGAACGACGCCGTCACCGCCCTGTAGATGGACGTCTCCAGGGTAGTGTAGGGGGTCACCGTGCTGATCTTGGTCCCCCCGACGCCGTTCCTGTCGATCGAGAGCAAGGTCTTGTTCAGCGGCACGGCCTTCCCGCTGATCTGGATCGACTTCACCCCGATGAAGTACTCCGCCGACGCCTCTCCCTTCGTGTACGATCCGGCCGTGCTCACCGGGTTGATGATCAGAGGGGTGTAGCTCAGCGACCGCGATGCGTCCACGTTGGGCAGCAACGTATAGGGCCCGTCGCCGAAGAATATGACCCCGTCCGACGAGGACGAGGTGAGGCAGATGGCGAACTTCCGTTGGAAGCTGAAAGACGCAGCGAGCTGCGTCGGGAGCCCGATCTTCGTCCGGCCGAGCCCCGCCATGCCTTGCACGCCGGCCGCGAGGCCTTTCAAGAGGAACGCCGGGGCGCACGAGAAGATGACGTGCGGGGCGGTGGCGAGCGGGCCGGGGTTGGATCCATCGGTGGACGGGAGGGCGAGGACGTCGTCGGCGAGCTCGCCTACGGTGCTAAGGCGGATGATGGGGTTGTCCGGTGACACGCCGCAGGTATTGTTGTTGCACCCGGGCTTCGGGGCGGAGAAGCAGTCGCCGCAGCCGTCGGAGTTGGCGAGGGCGCACTGCGCGGAGCGGCAACGGACGGGGCGGTAGGTGGAGGAGACGTAGGCGGGGGCGTCGCAGTCGACCCAGAGGAAGCGGCCACCGAGGTCCACGACGAGTTTGGCGAGGACGGGAGGGGTCCTCTGGTTGATCCGGGTCACGTATTGGAGAGTGGCGGCGTCCTTTGCGACGGGGACGACGAGGGCGTGGGGCCTCTGGGCGGCGGAGGCAGAGAGGAGAAGGAGGAGGAAGGAAGAGAGGAGGAGGAGACGAGGTGGCGATGAAGCCATGGTTGTAGAACGCGGTCGGACTGGTGTTTTAAGAGCAGCATCACCTCCTCCTTTATAGCCTGATCTGGTCAAAAGCGCAGAGATATGATGGTGTGAGAGTTTGGTCGCAGCTTCTCAAAAAAAAAAGGGTTATTTTGACTTTGCCCCCCAAATTTTGCCTTGAATTAGACTTTACCCCCCACATTTTCATTAATTAGACTTTACCCCCCAAAACTAATTGTTCCGTCAGCTCACCCCCCAAAACGTTATTTCTTTTCCGTCAGCTCACCCTTTCTCTTAGATGGTGAGCTGACGGAACAGTTAGTTTTGGGGGGTAAAGTCTAATTAATGAAAATGTTGGGGGTAAAGTCTAATTCAAGGCATAATTTGGGGGGCAAAGTCAAAATAACCCAAAAAAAAAATCGCAGCTGGCTAATCCGGAAAAGAAGACCTTGACCACTCCACATGAAATCCCCTGATTAACGAGACTATGGGCATAGGATAAACCCTAAACAGATACTGTACACGTGCGTGGGTGGTGGCTGACTGTGTTGGCCAGCGGTTGGCGATGACCGGCTAGGTGGTGGACGGTGGTCTGTAACGGGTGACGATCGTCGAACGGAGGCAGCGGGTCTGGCGTTGGATCATCAGTGGCGAGCAGCGGCAGCGGGTGTGGCCGATGGGGCGGTGGTGGGTGGCTCTCGGGGGTGACATGGCGCATTGTTGTGGGCGACGAGGCGCTGGTCGGTGGCTGGCAGGGGGTGGTGGCCGGCGCGGCGTCCGGTGTTGGTGGCGTCCCCCTAGGGTTGAGTTCGAGTCCTCTTCACTGTTGATCGTCTCCCCTATCGGTTGTTGACAATTTGGGAAGTGATAGATGGTGATCTGAAAACCAATGTCCACGATCTATGATCATAGGATGAAGCCAAGGGAGGGATGCTACCACCCCGGCTGCCCCCCACCACCTATCGTCATCACCACCGGCCATTGACGCCGTCGACCATCAGCCACCACCCGCCGCCTCTATCGGGAAGGATGGCGGTGGGTGGTGGCCAACGGAGCGGCGGCCGATGGTCGGTGGAAATGGTGATGGTTGGCGGTCGACCGTAAAGGTGACCGACAACGACGGGGAGGCGATCATTTAGAGCATCTCCCCTTGGGTTCATCTCATGGCCATAGACCGTGGTCGTAGATTTTCGGATCGCCACTCGTCAACGACCGATAGGGGAGACGATCATTTAGAGCATCACCAACCGGCGTCGACAACTTTATTTTTAAGGTGGGATGGGACTCCAACTGGTCTTCATTTTTCACCTTCCAAATGAAGCCCGTGTTTCTTGTCCTTCAAATTCGAAGGCTCAAATTGCTCCTTCAAAATACTTTTTATTATTTTTTAATATATATTTTTATCCTTTTATCATCGTTTCAAAAAGATTGTAGGTTGAAATCCTCTCAAATATTATTATAATTTATTCTAGAGGACATGAATAAAGAACTCGGTTGGAGATGGTGCATCATGTGGGGGAGGATTTCGGCCGCCGAACGTAACCCCTCTCCAACAGTCGATTGAAGGGTTGA
Source organism: Chamaelirium japonicum (assembly GCA_947650365.1). Lineage (NCBI taxonomy): Eukaryota > Viridiplantae > Streptophyta > Magnoliopsida > Liliales > Melanthiaceae > Chamaelirium > Chamaelirium japonicum. The sequence continues at coordinate 82,538,102 of OX393551.1, read as the reverse complement.
ATCTTCGAGATGTAGCGCGTTGTGTAGCGCTAAGCTGTCACTGAGACATTGTTGCAATAAAGACACAAAGAAGGATATATATATATATATATATATATATATATATATATATATATATATATAGAGAGAGAGAGAGAGAGAGAGAGAGAGAGAGAGAGAGAGGAGTGTTACGTTGCGCTGTGCGCTGCCCCGCGTACAAAATGGGCTGCCGAAATTTGGGCCGTCCGATTGCGCGGATCGGCTGCAAATCCGAGCGATATCTCCCGCGCCATCCGATCCCTGTCTGATCCCGTGCAGCGCACCCCAGCCCCGCCGTCTGATCACCCGGGCCGAGACCTGACCGTCAGATCCCGTGAACCGCACCCCCGCCCGGTAGTATATCGCTCGGTTCGATTCCCATCCGTTGGATCGATGGGAATCGAACGGGCGAAAATGAATTTCGCTGTTACTGTAGCGGCTACAGTAACAGCGAAAATCATTTTCGCCCGTTCGATTCCCATCGATCCAACGGATGAGAATCGAACCGAGCTTTTATATACACAGCGGGGGTGCGGTTCACGGGATCTGACGGTCAGGTCTTGACCCGGGGGATCAGACGGCGGGGCTGGGGTGCGCTGCACGGGATCAGAGCGGGGATCGGACGGCACGGGAGATTTCGTTCGGATTTGCAGCCGATCCGCGCGATCGGACGGTCCAAATTTCGGCAGCGCATTTTCTGAGGGGGCAGCACACAGCGCAACGTAACACTCCTCTCTCTCTCTCTCTCTCTCTCTCTCTATATATATATATATATATATATATATATATATATATATATATATATATATATATGGGGATGGGAACCCTGGACCTCAGGTGCAGCGTGAACGCTGCACCGGTAGCCTGGATGCTTGCCAACTGTCAAAAATCCCCGAAAACCCGATCGGAAACAACCCGCCGAGACCGCCCAACACCTCAGCCGTTCGATCCTGATGATCGGACGGATCGAATTCCTCTCGGCGGGCTGTTACTGTGGCGAGCGGGCTGTTACTGTGGCGGGCTGAGAATCCGGTCCAAAACAATCCCATCCGTTCGATCCTGATGATCGGACGGTTGAAAATAAAATCGCGGTTACTGTAGCCGCTATAGTAACCGCGAGAATCCTTTCAACCGTCCGATCATCAGGATCCAACGGTTGAAAATTAAATCGCGGTTACTGTAGCCGCTACAGTAACCGCGATTTTATTTTCAACCTTCCAATCATCAGGATCGAACAGATGATATTGTTTTGGACCGGATTCTCAGCCCGCCACAGTAACAGCCCGCCGAGAGGAATTCGATCCGTCCAATCATCAGGATCGAACGACTGAGGTGTTGGGCGATCTCGGCGGGTTGTTTTCGATCGGGTTTTCGGGATTTTTGAGAGTTGGCAAGCATCCAGGCCACCGGTGCAGTGTTCACGCTGCACCTGAGGTCCAGGCTCCCCGTCCCCTATATATATATATATATATATATATATATATATATATATATATATATATATATATATATATATATATATATATATATATATATATATATATATATATATATATATATAGAGAGAGAGAGAGAGAGAGAGAGACAGAGGAATGATTAGGCGCGACGTGCGGTGCGTGCGGCGCTAGCCCGCAGCCGTCTAATGGACTACTGCGGTGCGTGCGATGCACGCAGCAGTCCATCAGACGGCTGCTGCGGTGCGCCGCACGCACCGCACGCCGCATCCTAACACCCCTCTCTCTCTCTCTCTATATATATATATACTAGTAATGCCCGTGCCTATCGGCACGCGAAAGATTTCGAAGGCGAGGACAATATTTTGAGGAAGATGACAATATTTTAAAGGTGGCAACAAAATATTTCGAAAGCGGCGACAATAGTTTAAATGGGACAATATTTCGCGGGAGATAACAATATTTCAAGAGTCATACCAATATTTCTTGAGCGGAGATAACAATAGTAATGCCCATGCCTGTAGGTACAAACATTCGGCAAGGACGTCTACATTATGTGAAGGCGGCCTACATTCGACGTGGGCGCACATATTCGGTGAAGGTGCCCACATTCGATTAGGAACGCCTATATTCGGTCGGGGCGACCATTTTCAACAGGACTATCACATTAACTGGCAACCTTGTTTGACACCATTGCCAAAAAAATCCTTCACACAATCTATAGACATTTGTCGATAGTGCTCACATTTGTCTGTGGCAGGCAAAAGATTTCGAGGGCGAAGACAATATTTCGAGACAGGTGAAAATATTTCGAGGGTGGCAAAAAAATATTTCGGGAGTAAATAATATTTCGAGGGAGATAACAATAATACAGCCATGATCTTCCAATCAAGAAAGCACAGCTGGCTAGAAGTACCTTAAAAAACCACAACGAAGAAATCCCACATGCAGCTAATTCCACAGAACAATACAATACATCATTCGCTTTCCGGCACCGGCCACCACAGTATTTGCCCACAAATTATCACAAAAATTGGCATCAATGGTCGATCTCCGATCCCATCGGCAGAAATCGGGTGAGGGCATAAACAATCACTTGCAGCTAGGGTTGGCAATGGACTCCGAAAACCCAACTGAAACCCGACCCAAAGCAACGGGCATGGGTACATATTTTGTACCCGAAACATGGCTTGGGTAGGGTATGGGTATAAAAACTATACCCGATTAACTTTTGGACATGGATATGGGTACCTCAGTACCCATACCCAAAACCCAATTTCCCCTATAACTTGTGATTACTAAATAATAGGTGCCCATACCCGAAACCCAATTTCCCCTCTAACTTGTGTATACTAAATAATAGAGTTCCGACTCAATGCATTGTCATGTACCTGAATTCTAATCGAACCATACCGCTACCCAAACAGATACTATACAAATACCATTGTAATAAGAACCTAAAGAGCTTCTTAATATTGCATTGTGATACCTTGATTTTTCTTCTTAGATAAATAAATATATAACAGACAAAAATAGACAAAATTATACCATATTCATACCCGAAACCCGAACCAAAACCCGAAACCTGATTGGGTATGGATCGGGTATGGACCCTCTTCTAACCAAATAGGTATTGGTCAGGTATGGAACATGTACCTGAAACCCAAATAGGTATGGACCCTCTTCTAACCAAATAGGTATTTGTCATGTACCTGAAACCCAATTTTTGATTGAACATGTGTTACATCAATGGTGCAGATGTCTCACTTAGACAGAGGCGCCATCCAGATCAAACTGGAGAATGATCACCTCACATCTCCATGTGGTTAGCTGTGGACATCAAAAAAATAATATAAGGAATAGAGAAAAACCAACAAAGAAGTATGGTAGAGAAGGGAAAAAAAAAAAGAAACAAAAACATAAAAAGGTATTAGATAAACCTTGAATTGGGTGCTCAATTTTGTATACAAACTTAATATGTTTGTGAGACCAAATCTTCAATCTGATTGATAAAAATTTGACAACCAAAATTCGGCAAAGGACAAAAAAAAGTAGATCTGACAACTTCTTTCATTAAAAAAAAATAATAGCAAAATCAGAATTTTACCCAATAGCAAAACAACCATTAAGAATTGAATTATGATTACCTATACCTGATGAAAATGGATGACTTTGACACCTCGTGTATCACACCAAAACAACGAATAGAAGGAGCAATAGTGGGCAAAAATCCCTAGTAGTCTGCAGTTCATCTTCTCGATTATAGCAGTCTGCAGTTCATCTTCTCCAACTCCTTATACGTTAAAATTGGTTTATGGACTTTGGTCAGGAGCTTGAGGGAACAAAGAGCTGCGGCGAGATTTGGGGAGGTAGGGCGGGTCCATCAGGCTAGGGATTTAGGGAGGGCTTTGGGGCTCGCAGTTTGCGGGTGTGTGATTGGATTTTGGAAGGGAGGGGAGAACGTGTGATTGGGGTGAGAAGTGGGGCTCGGGTTGCAGGATTTGGGAGGGCAGGGTTGTGATTAGAGGCTGTAATTGATTTGAGTCTTATGGTTAAATCTGATTGACAAACAAAGCCAAACTCTTTCATAATCAACATATATTAAAAGAAACAGATACATGAAATCTTATTGAAGGAATTTCAGATAAATAGAAAAAAAGAATGAAGGAAAGAAGAATAATAAAATAAATCTCACTGCAACAGCAGCCCCTTCGCATCTAAATCTCCTTCGTTAGAACAACATGCAACAAATATACAGCTTTTGAAGAAATAATAAAAGCTGAAGGAACCAGTTATATAGAAATATGACAACAACAAAAGCCTTCGAGAATAACGGGTTTCATACATTGGTAAAGAGCAGTCTCTCTCTTTCTCTTATATATTTATCCAAATAAATTTTTGTGCAATAGCCCCTCCAAAGAAAGTCTGTAGTACTATTCAGATATGCATATGACCCACATTTCTAATGCTTAACAAAAAAAAAACCCACATATTTCTAAATTGAGACATTTACCATCTCAACCCGAAAATTAGTTGAAACTCTAAGCAAATCTCAGCATACTGCATTTAGAGTAGATCGTGGAGGGAGAGAGAGAGAGATACAGATTGGGAGAAGCAAAAGCAGAGGACTCACTCATCTTTGATACTTTGTTGTTTGGTTAAGTAGTTTCCAGCATGGACGATAGATCCAACTGGCTACACATATTGATTTCGTCCATCAGGCATGTGCAAGGCACCCGAAACAGCAATTTCGGATCACAACCCATTTTCAGCAATTTCAGAAAAAAAAACCCTTAAAAAAAGAAAAAAAAATGTTAGGGAGAGAGAGAGAGATCTGGCATTAGGAAGCACTCAATTAATCAAGATCTCAATCAGGATCTGGATGCAGATGCATGTCCCTATTTCAAAAAAAAAAAAAATTGTTAGAGAAGGAGGGAGAGGGATGCAAATCCTTTAGCTCTTGATTGGGATTGGGATGCAAACAACATCGTGATGCAGATCTGATCACAACCCATCTTCAACAATTTCGGATCACAATCCATCTTCAGCAATTTCAGAAGAAAAACAAACTTCAAAAAAGAAAAAAATTTTGTTAGAGAGAGAGAGAGAGAGAGAGAGATGGCATTGGGAAGCACTCAATCAAGATCTCATTCAGGATCTGGATGCAGATGCACGTCCCTTTTTCAAAAAAAAAAAAACATGTTCGCGAAGGAGGGAGAGGGATGCAAATCTTTCAGCCCTTGATCGGGATTGAGATGCAAACAACATCGTGATGCAGATTTGATCACAACCCATCTTCAGCAATTTCGGATCACAACACAACTTCAACAATTTCAGGAAAAAAATAACTTCAAAAAAGAAAACAAAAATCTGTTAGAGAAAGATAGTTCTGGCATTGGGAAGCACTCAATCAAGATCTCAATAAGCATCTGGATGCAGATGCATGTCCTTTTTCAAAAAAAAAAAATGTTAGAGAAGGAGGGAGAGGGATGCAAACCCTTCAGCCCTTGATCGGGATTGGGATGCAAACAACAGCATGATGCAGATCTGATCACAACCGGATCACAACCCATCTTCAGCAATTTCAAAAGAAAAAAAATATGTTAGGGAGAGAGAGAGACGTAGGATTTGATAGAGAGCTGGATCTGGTCGGGGTTTGGTCGGGCTCTTCCAAGGGGAGAGTGGGGGTGCTGACCTGTCGGGGGGGAGGGGGGGGTCGTCTGCTCCGGCCGTAATCTCCTCTCCTCCACCGGAGCTGTAGTAGGTCGATGAGATCGGATCTGGATCTGGTCGGAAATCCCGAGAGATGAGAGAGGAAAGAGCTCGAGAGGATGGAGAGAGAGAGATCGGAGAGCTGTGATCGGGGCACAGTTTAGGGAGGGAGGGCGGCGCTGTGATCCGGGATCGGAGAGCTGGACGATTGAGGGAGAGAGAGAGAGAGAGAGAGAGAGAGAGAGGTGGAGGTGGGGGTCGGGATAAAATAGGAATGGGGTCGGGGACAGGAACCGGATCTGGATAAAACTGAAAGGAGAGAAGAGCACTTGATTTAATGGACGGCTGTGATTTTTTCGGGTTAATCCAGATCTGGTAACATGGATGGTAATTGAATTTGAGACGGGTACAATCAGCTTCCATTTTTAACCCACTGTATAACTACAGCTGTCCATTTAATCCAGTTCCATTTTTAGAGGACTGATCGGATCAATCACAGCTGTTAATTTCTCTCTTCCAAGTGAATGACACTCACCCTAACAGTAATGAACGGCTGTGTTTGTATCTTATGTTTGTCTTTTGACTCAATTAAATGTTTATCCCCCCACAAAACCCTGAAATATTATATATATATATATATATATATATATATATATATATATATATATATATATATATATATATATATATATATATATATATATATATATATATATATATATATATATATATATATTATAGGCAGGGTCGGGATCGGATGACCCAGCAAAATTTTGACCCAGCAATAACCCAGCACCTTTTGATGCATCTAGAGGTTATAGAATGGGCTGATTTTTTGTAGGGATGTTGTCTATGGTATGTTGATCACCCTCACAAAAAATCAGCCCATTCTAAAACCTCTAGGTGCATCAAAGGGTGCTCTTCAAATCAACGGTTAAAATTGACAGTGTAAAACCGTTGATTTGAAGTGCGCATTTGATGCACCTAGAGGTTTTAGAATGGACTGATTTTTTGTGAGGATGATCAACATACCATAGAGAGCATGCCTACCAATTTTCATCAAATTCTAAAACCTCTAGGTTCATCAAAAGGTGCAGGGTTATTGCTGGGTCAAATTTTGCTGGGTCAGCCGATCCCGACCCATATATATATATATATATATATATATATATATATATATATATATATATATATATATATATATATATATATATATATATATATATATATATATATATATATATATATATATATATATATATATATATATATATATATATATATATATATATATATATATATATATATATATATATATATATATATATATATATATATATATATATATATATATATATATATATATATGTATATATATATATATATGTATATATATATATATGTATATATATATATATATGTATATATATAGGCGTGTTAGGATGCGGCGTGTGGTGCGTGCGGTGTCGCACCGCAGCCGTCTGATGCACCGCTGCGGTGCGTGCGATGAACGCAGCGGTGCATCAGACGACTGCGGTGCGACACTGCACGCCGTATTTTAACATATATATATACATATATATATATATATATATATATATATATATATATATATATATATATATAGAGAGAGAGAGAGAGAGAGAGAGAAATGATAAAATGCGGCGAGCGGTGTCGTGCCGCAGCCGTTTGATGCACCGCTGCGTGCATCGCACGCACCGCAGCGGTGCACCAAACGGCTGCGGTGCGACGCTGCACGCACCGCACACTGTAGCCTAACACGCCTCTCTCTCTCTCTCTCTCTCTCTCTCTCTCTATATATATATATATATATATATATATATATATATATATATATATATATATATATATATATATATATATATATATATATATATATATATATATATATATATATATATATATATATATATATATATATATATATATATATATATATATATATGGGTCAGGTTCAATGGACACTGTTTTTGCACTTAAATTTTTACACCAATTTTCAAATCAACTAGATAGAGATTTTAGAATTTCTTGATTTTTTGTGAGCATAATCACCTTGACTTAGATAGCACGTCCTCAAAAAATCAGCACATTCTAAAGCCTCCAAGTGCATCAAAACTAAAAAGCTTTATCAACCATCTATTTTAATCATTAATTTGAAGAGCACATTTAATAAGTCTAGAGGTTTTAGAATGTGCTGATTTTTTGTAGATGTGTTATCTAAGACAAGATGATTATGCTCACAAAAAATCAAGAAATTCTGAAACCTCTATCTAATGGTTTGAAAATCGGTGTAAAAAATTGAGTGCAAAAACAGTGTCCATTGAACCTGACCCATATATATATATATATATATATATATATATATATATATATATATATATATATATATATATATATATATATATATATATATATATATATAATATATATATATATATATATATATATATATATATATATATATATATATATATATATATATATATATATATATATATATATATATATAGGGATGCTTAAATGCGGTCTACGGTCCGTGTAGTCCGCATCCGCAGCCATCCGATGCACTACACCGTGGATCTGATGCACGCGGTGGGTGCATCGGACGGTTGCAGACGCGGACCGCATTTAAGCATTCCCATATATATATATATATATATATATATATATATATATATATATACTAGTAATGCCCGTGCCTGTTCGCACGCAAAAGATTTCGAAGGCGAGGACAATATTTTGAGGGAAAGAAAAATATTTTGAGGGTGATAACAACATTTCGTGAGCAGTGACAATATTTTGAGAAAAGTGACAATATTTCGTGGGGACAATATTTTGAGGGAAAGAATAATATTTTGAGGGTAATAACAATATTTCGTGAGCGGTGATAATATTTTGAGAAAAGTGACAATATTTCGTGGTCGCCTTCCACATCTTTGAAAATGTAACAGCCGCCTTCGACGGCAACACACCTATAGCGGCGAAAATACACTCGTGGCTGTGTGTAAAATATAATCGAACGACTCTTTATTTGGACTTTTAGCCTCACTTAGCATTCGGAGCAAAACACCCAACATAAAAAATATGGCACGTGATAAGTTAAAGCCAAAACTCAATCACAACAGTCCGTTACACCCAACTTATGAGACGAGTCGCACTCAGCCCAAATTACATCTAAAATATTGTTGTGATTCAGTTTCGACTTCAAACACAACTATATGTTGTACTAAACTCGTTCAGTGAATCACACTTGGTCCGAAATGGCATGCAAAAAGAACAGAGGGTAGTTTCAAGTTTACTAATAAAGGCAAGGACCATAGGCTAAATGAAATTTTAGGGGGCCCTGTTCATGTGATGGATCTGTTATTAGGGACCACTCACACATTTACCCAAAAAAAAATCCTCTCTCTCCTGATGGCTACTATTGATGTTACATCAGATCAGGACTGGATAATCGATAGCGGGGCCACACATCATATATGTTCGTACAGGGCATGGTTCGATAAACATGCGGAGTGCGATGGTGACAGGATGACGACTGGCGATGGCTCCAAGTTGTCGATAAGGGGAGTCGGGGATATTCAATTTAAGATGTCTGACGGGCGAGTACAGACACTCAAAGATGTTCGTCATGTTCCGGGGTGGCGAGAAAATTTAGTCTCTCTTTCCAGACTAGATTCTCTTGGGCACAAGTTCATCGAAAGCGGTGGAGTTGTGAAGGTATGGGACATCAAATCTTTTATCATGAAGGGGGTCTTGAGTAGAGGCCTATACAGATTAGCCGGTGGAGCGACGGCACGAGCGCGGTGTTTGGTGACGAGTAAGGGTACCGGTGGAGCTCGCTCAAGGGCGAGGTTGATCAAGAGATGAGTTATATTGACCAAGTCTAACGACTTGGGCAATCACCAAGCTAGGTGATTGGGCTCCCGGTGCGGGGGCAAAGGGGTGACGACGATCTGGAGATGAATTCACAGTTCAAAAAGATAAAGTTCGTGTGCAAGGCTGGGCTCTTGTCTTGTTTGAAGCCAAGGGGGAGATTGTTGAGGATGTTGGCTTAAAACAAGCCCTCAATATGTCAAAGTTCGTGGGCGAAGGTTGGCGGAAGACGGAGGGGCTACGGAGCGAAAACGGAGCACAAACAACACAAAAAGAGGGCTTGGAGCCCTGGGTTCCAAACTGGGCGCCAACCCGAGGCTGCCAGGCCCGATTACAGGAAACTGGTGCCGAGGGCGCCAGGCATCGGATAGGCACGAGGACCATGCGGTTTCGGTTGTGTTTTTTCGTGGGATTTCATGAGAACTTTTAGGGGTTTGTTTCTATCTTCTCTTCCATATCTTGCATGAACTTGGGGCTATAAAAGGACCCCTAGGGAAGAGAAGTGATCATCAAGGATGGATCTAAAAGTTCTTTGAGAGATCGAAGAGAGGGTAGCTATCATCGGGTTAGAGCGAGGGTTTCTCTTGTTCTTGGGGTGAGAGGGCTGCAGTATCTTCTTGTTCCTTGGGGGTGATCTCTTTGTGGGTTGGGAAAGGGATTGGTTGGAGTTTTACTCCTTGTATTTCTTTAATAAGTGAATCCATAGATCGTCATTGCCGTAAATCATCTTGTGTTATTGTTTTGGTGCTTTGGTGTGCATTGAAAGTTCGTTCTTCTTGGTGGTGTGCGTTATCTTCCAGTGGAGTTCTTCATACCTTCGACGTTCCTTTTCCGTTGCGGGGAGCCTCGGTGGTGGGATCGATTCCCCAACATATATAGATTAAATAAAGCAACCATCATAACTTAAACTTACGTATAAGACCCAGCTAGCCGTTAATGACCGTAGGAATTATATACGCCACTTCAACTAGCTATAACAAGGGCATAAAAAGGGACAAATTCGGCAATCGTAAGCAACCCACCATTTAAACGCCAGTTCAGCTAGCACATATCTAAAAGGCTAGTTGAACTAGCATAATAGACCATAGATGACAAATAACACAAATTATTTTATTTATTAGAATAATGTTATAATATATTTTGATTTTAAAAATCACTAAAAAATAACTTTAAAAGCACGTTCTATAGATAGAATTAGGGATAATTGGTGACTAATCCCCAACACAATATTTGCTTAACGTACATGACATCCGAATATGGTTGGTTATGTCAGGTCCTTTTATTTGGCAAATATCCACTTTACCCCCTACATGCAACGTAATGTACAAGGAGAAATCATATGGAAAGTAGTATTTCGGCAATGAATAGTAGTGATTGCTACAGTGATTTCACTATAGTAGAAAAAGTTTTTTTTAAAAAAACAAGATGTCACAAAAAATGTACGAGTGATTTCACTGTAGCAAAGAGAAAAAATTTGGCATCAAAGAGAAAAAAATTGATTTTCAATGTAGCAACCGTTCTTCTTTAGTACTGAATTGTTGTTTTATACTACAGTGTACCAAAAAGAAATAATTTGGCACGAAAGAGGAACAATTGAATATTCACTATTGAAAAAAAAAAAACAAGATTTAAAAAAAGGATTAGCTACAATGATTTCATTGTAGCAAAGAGCAACAATTCGCCACTAAAGAGGAACAATTCGTAATGTACTGTAACTGCTCATTTGTTGCATTGAAAACAACGTGAGCTTTTAACCAGGGATATTTTTATCATTTAAAGGGGGATAAAGTCAATAGAGAGATCGAACACTGCAAGTGCATATGTTTCTAGAGGGACCTGGTGTGTATAGAGATATTTTGACGTCCTTTCCGTAAATCTTATGTCACGGATATACCACCAACTACACATAAATTTAATTTTTATTTGAACTTAAAGGTTTGGGCCCCTTGCCTACACATCCATGAAGGACCCACCGAAGACTGCATGACACCTTAGTGTATTTTCTTACAAAAAAAAACAAAGGAATGCATGCCACTTACCACGAAAAAAAAGTAGGATGGGGCGAGAAGCATGCCTTACCGCCTAACACAACAAGTGATGACTATTTCATGACACCATACTGCAGGCCTCTAACGATTTCCTTGTTGGTGGAGAAAAACTTTGGGAGACATAGGTCCTGTTTGGATAGGAATTTGATTCTATATTCTTGAATCCTAGTGTTAGAATAAAAAAAAAAAGGATTTTAAAGCCCGGAACCTCAATTTTGGACTCCAGAAAAATACTCACAGGAGCACGTTTTAAGCTCAAAGAAATACTTTTTTGGATCTGATTGTATCAGCCGTTTTTGGGTATTCTAGGCTTCCAAACTCCCGAATCCGAAGCTTATCCAAACAGGCCCTTAGTGAACGATCCAAAACAGGAGATCCGTTTACACCAAAGGACAGAGGACAAAAATACCCCTCAATACGTATAAATTTTAATTTGTATGCCACTCCTGGATCTCTAAATTAAAAAGAAACCTAAAATATAAACAAATTTCTAAAACCTAAGATCTAGGGACCATCTGTTGTCTGGGAGCTGACACGCATTTCCCCCAAAACCATTGGTATCACAATGATACCAACACCCCTGGGGTCATCAAGTCTAAACTTAACAACAGTCAAGCAATGTGGAAAAAGCTGTCGGTTCACAGACCAGCCGAATCCCAATTATTTTAAGGATGTATTCTCGAGGCCAATCCAAACACCCACAAAAGCCGCTTCAACTTATATATAAAAAAAATCTCTAATTTATTCTTTTCTCTCTCCTCCACCTTCGTCTTCACCACTCCGACAGCTATGGTATTTTGTAATGTGCGGGTGTGCCGGGTTCGTAGAAGGAGGTGACGGTTAGGGGTGGCAATGTGTCAGGTCGGGTCGGGTCGGGTCGGGTTGAGACATAAATATAAGAGCAAAACACCAAATCCGAACCCAACCCGTTTAATAAACGGATCAAAAATTTAAACCCAAACCCGACCCACCTAATAAACGGGTTGACCCGACCCGACCCGACCCGTTTACTAAACAGGTTGGGTCGTGTTGGGTCAACAGAACCCATGTAAACCTATCGGGTTGGTTCAAGACGGGTCCGATTGAGCCGGGTTGGGTCGGGTCGGGTCGGGTTGACACGACCCATTTGGTAAACAGATCAAGTCGGATCAATGGGGTTATAAGTACAAACCCGAACCCGACCCATTAAATAAACGGGTCAATCGGGGTCGACCCGTTTATGACCCGAACCTGTTTAGGCCAAACCCAAACCCGCTAACTTTGGGTCGGGTCGGGTTGACACGACCCATTTGGTAAACAGATAAAGTCGGATCAATGGGGTTATAAGTACAAACCCGAACCCGACCCATTAAATAAACGGGTCAATCGGGGTCGACCCGTTTATGACCCGAACCCGTTTAGGCCAAACCCAAACCCACTAACTTTGGGTCGGGTTCGGATCGGGTTGGCGAGTCGGGTCAAGGATTGCCACGCTTATTGACCGTGCTGGTGAGCGTCGAGAAATGGCGGTCGGCAGGATCGAGTGTTGTCAAGAGATAAGGTCTACGAGGTTTGGTCTCGAAAATCGGACTCTGACGGACTTCGAGACCCAAGGGAGAGCGAGGAACAAAGGTATTGGCAGAAATCGATTCAGAGGGACGTGTACTATATAGGAGCCATCACCCCTCTAGATTTGAAAGAGAACCTCTAATTATAGTAGTATTAGCCAAATATATATGGGGTCCATCTATGTGATGCCTGCCCCATTTATTAGTTAGGAATTAAAATCAAATACAAACATAAGAATGGCCCGGCCCGGCCCGGCCCGTCACGTACGTCAGGCTGGGCCCCGTTTAAGATTGGTTCATGAAGTGAAGTTGAAGTTGGCACACGTGGTCTGCCTGAAGAGCAGCGTGGAGGTGAAGCCCAGCCTGGAGGCGGCCAGATCGAACTGCAGCAGGTTGTCCTCCAGCTGATGCCCTCCGATCACGATCGACGTCCTGGGATTCGCGCCACCGTCGACCACCCCGAGGCACAGCACCTTGTCGTCGTTCACCGACACCATCGAGTTCGCCCCGAAGATCCTCCAGTACACGCTCTCGCTCTGCAGCACCAGGTCGATCGCCGGCACCGCCGGCCCCACCCGCGTGCTCCCGATGCCCTTCGAGCTGTAGCACAGCCCGAAGGGAGCCACCGGCGGGGCTCTCGTCACGTTAGCCAGAGCGGCGGCGAACGACGCCGTCACCGCCCTGTAGATGGACGTCTGCAGGGTGGTGTAGGGGGTCACCGTGCTGATCTTGGTCCCCCCGACGCCGTTCCTGTCGATCGAGAGCAAGGTCTTGTTCAGCGGCACGGCCTTCTCGTTGATCTTGATCGACTTCACCCCGATGAAGTACTCCGCCGACGCCTCTCCCTTCTTGTACGACCCGGCCGTGCTCACCGGGTTGATGATCAGAGGGGTGTAGATGAGAACCCGCGATGCGTCCACGTTGAGCAGAAACTTATAGGGCCCGTCGCCGAAGAATATGACCCCGTCCGACGAGGACGAGGTGAGGCAGATGGCGAACTTCCGATGGAGGCTGAACGACGCAGCGAGCTGCGTCGGGAGCCCGATCTTCGTCCGGCCGAGCCCCGCCATGCCTTGCACGCCGGCCGCGAGGCCTTTCAAGAGGAACGCCGGGGCGCACGAGAAGATGACGTGCGGGGCGGTGGCGAGCGGGCCGGGGTTGGATCCATCGGTGGACGGGAGGGCGAGGACGTCGTCGGCGAGCTCGCCTCCGGTGCTAAGGCGGATGATGGGGTTGTCCGGTGACACGCCGCAGGTGTTGTTGTTGCACCCGGGCTTCGGGGCGGAGAAGCAGTCGCCGCAGCCGTCGGAGTTGGCGAGGGCGCACTGCGCGGAGCGGCAACGGACGGGGCGGTAGGTGGAGGAGACGTAGGCGGGGGCGTCGCAGTCGACCCAGAGGAAGCGGCCACCGAGGTCCACGACGAGCTTGGCGAGGACGGGAGGGGTCCTCTGGTTGATCCGGGTCACGTATTGGAGAGTGGCGGCGTCCTTTGCGACGGGGACGACGAGGGCGTGGGGTCTCTGGGCGGCGGAGGCAGAGAGGAGAAGGAGGAGGAAGGAAGAGAGGAGGAGGAGACGAGGTGGCGATGAAGCCATGGTTGTAGAGCGCGGTCGGACTGGTGTTTTAAGAGCAGCATCGCCTCCTTCTTTATAGCCTGTTCTGGTCAAATTAAAGCGCGGAGGTATGTTGATGAGAGAGAGGTTGGTCGCAGCTTCTCAAATTCAAACAAAAAACAAAAAACAAAAAAAAAAAGTTCGCAGCTGGCTAATCTGGAAAAGAAGACTTTGACCACCTGGTGTGAGTGCATTGCACGAGCTTATCCGCTTTTCATCAATGTTATTTGTACCACTTGGTGTGAGTGCATTGCCCAACCCATAAGTCTATACTCGAAGTAGTCATAGCGATTATACAAAAATTAATTGTAGAAATTTTCCAATCATTATAATAACCACAATGTTTGGGCTGGAGCATCATGAATTGAACCTATAGTTCATGACAAATATATATATATATATATATATATATATATATATATATATATATATATATATATATATATATATATATGGCTTTGGAAGGGGGAATATGAAGAGATAAATTAACAACTGTGATGATTTTCTTAGAAGACAATGAAAAGCTATGATTCAGCCCGTGCATAAGAGTAAGATAATAAAGATATGTTTGATTACTATACGATCCCATCCAATCCAAACGGTTGTGATGATCAAAGAGGGCCCGTTCACCAAGAAGTGGGGCTATGATTGAGTTTTGCTATTGTAAGAGAGAGAGAGAGAGAGAGAGAGAGAGAGAGAGAGAGAGAGAGAGAGAGAGAGAGAGAGAGAGAGAGAGATCTTTCAGCAAGGAGGGTCTACCGCCTCCTTTTTGCTGCCACTAAAGAAGAAGAGTGGAGGCAGATCGGCCTCCCCCTCCCCTTTGCTGCTGCCAGCGGAGAAGAAAATGGGAGATCGGAAGGACCGGGCTCGCCTGATTGGTGCTCTGCCCCCTCAGCCTTGATCTAAATCCTAGGGTTTCGTGCCGAAGCGTCCCCACGGCCAACCCCGGTGGATCTGGCCCTCACCTCCCATCCCCGAGCCCCTTGCCCTTGCTTTCCTCTTCTCGAAACACCCGCTGCCACCCTTTCTCGGTCGGCGGACATGCTGGAAAGGCGAGATCAAGCCCGGTCCTCCTCTTTTGCACGAAAGTTTTGAGGTGAAGGCGAGATCTAGCCCGATTTATCTCTATTGTCTCTCTCGACTAAGCGAGAGATCATTTACCCAATTTCATCAAGCCTTGAAATCCTTAGTTTTTTTTTTTTAAAAAAAAAAGGTTTCTCAAGCCTTCTCTTTTGTTCCGAATTTTACAAAGATGACGCCTTCACCTCAAGATTTATTTTTCATTTATTTTCATGATTTTCTTAATTTGATTACAGTATTTGATCCATTGATGTACTAATTCAGTGCCATTCTCTATTCAATTTGAAGCTTTTCTGTTCATTTTGAAGCCGCATTAGAATGATACAATCCCTTTAGTATGCTATCAGAAAATCTAGCATTCAATTTTTGAAGCTTTTCTATTTTCTGCACGTCTAACTTCTTGTTTGGTTCTTTTGGATCAACAGATTTGCAGAGATGAGGGTGATGTTGATGGGTCTCAATCATCTACCCATGTTCTTAGGATTTTCATGCATTTCTCCAAAGGATCTCTCTCTCTCTCTCTCTCTCTCTCTCTCTCTCTCTCTCTATGTTGTGGAAAACAACCTGAACAAAAGAGGAGAATACATACATGATCGGCAACTAAGGTGCAAGGCATTCATTTCTTTTAGAAAAATGGGTTCAAGTCTATGCATGCAAGAGTGCACCTGATCAGAGCACATGTGCATAAAGATTCATAAATACCAAAGCCTTATTTCTTTTTCATTGCAGCCTCTTTGTTTATCAGTTTTTTTTTTTTGGTTTTTCCTTTTGAAGTCAAATGCTAAGTTGCAATAATTATGGATGATTAAATTTTTGATGGTTATGTTTCTACAGGATTGGGTTTGCCCCACAACAAAATGATTGTAGAAGAAAGTTCTTTCATGGCAAAGTGTCGCACCCTTGATTGTGTGGGAATTGTGCTCAGGTTTCAGCCATGTGCATGGAGCCTGCACACCAGAACTAGTCGTTGTTAGGCCAAGCTCATTAATGCGTTGCGGTGAAGTTGAAGGATCTATATGCCTCCATTGGCAATCGGAATTTGTTTGTATTTCATAGCAAGGTCTGCGCGCTCAGCAATGTTGACGATACATTCGATCAAGTAGAGCACTCCAACTTCACTGAAGCATCAAGCAATGACAAGGAGGAGGGCACTCTCCTCTTTGCATAAGAAGCGATAAATGTTCAGCAAGACATGTGGTATCTTGACTCTGGAGCGAGTAACCATATATGCAGAAAGAATGAGCTCTTCGAAGATCTCTCAGAAGATATTCAAGGACAAGTTAGCTTGGGTGACTCATTGAAGGTCCTAGTTGAAGACAGAGGTAAAATCAAATTCTACCAAAAAGATGGTGTTCTGCAATTTATCTCTAATGTGTATTATGTGCCTAACATGAAGAGCAATATTCTTAGTATTGGGTAAGTCTTAAAAAAGAGTTATGTCATACATATGGATAATAACTCTATTTCTCTAATAGACGTCTATGAAAGTTTAATCACAAAGGTCCAGATGACGCACAATAGGATGTTTCTATTGCATCTGAACACAACGATGGAGAAATGATTCCAAGGTGTTGTGAAAAATGAATCTTGAAAGTGGCATCTTCGGCTTGGACATCTCAATTTCTGTGTGATCAAGTTTCTCTCTACATCAAGCATGGTGTATGGTTTACCAAACATAGAGAAGCCAGAATTTGTATGTGAATCATGTACACTCGGCAAGCAACACCGACTTTCATTTCAAAGTGGAAAATCATGGAGAGCTACAGTACATTTGCAGCTGGTTTCACATGGACATTTGTGGTCCATTCGAGCCGATATCTTATGGAGGTAATATATATATTTTATTACCTTTGTAGATGACTGTAGTAGAAAGCTATGGGTATATGTTATCAAGCAAAAATCAAAAGCTTTTACTATATTTAAAAACTTCAAAGCTCTAGTTGAAGTAGAGAGTGGATGTAAACTCAAAATACTCAGATCTGACAGAGGGGGTGAGTACATCTCGAATATGTTTCAAGATTTTTACAAACAAAAAGACATCAAGCAATAATTTATGACAGCTTATACACCTCAGCAGAATGGAATCACGGAGAGGAAGAACCGAACCATCCTTGATATGACAAGGACCATGCTTAAGGAGAAAAATTTATCGAAAGAGTTTTGGGCGAAAGCGATCGTTTGTACCGCTTACTTGCTCAATCGTTGCCCTACGAAGAGCGTAAGGAATCTTGTGGGTGCAAATTTTGGTAAGAAGGTTGCCAACAGCAGGACCCACCGGCCCTGCCCGGTGGGCCCACGAAAACTACCACGGGACCCACCGGCCCTGCCTGGTGGGCCCCCGGAGACCACAGCGGGACCCACCGGCCCTGCCCGGTGGGCCCACGAAGACTACAGCGGGACCCACCGACCCTGCCCGGTGGGCCCACGAAGACTACCACGGGACCCACCGGCCCTGCCTGGTGGGCCCACGAAGACTACCGCGGGACCCACCGGCCCTGCCTGGAGGATCCCCAGATACGGCAGCAGAAATCGCCATTTGCCCTGGAATTCATCCCCAGAAATCCTATAAATAGCAGAGCCTTCGAATGTAAATGAAAGGAAACTCAGATCTGAAATCCAAAATTCCAGAACCAAAACCAGAGCTCTGATAATAGATCAGTGCCATCAGTTGATATCTATTTCAGAAACCAGAACCCAGAAATTTCTAACTCTTTGATCTTCTTCTTCTTGTCCTTGAAGAGGTCAAAGAGATTTCAGTGACACTCGGCCTGTCGAGGTCACTTCAAGTGAAGTGTTAGTGAATTCGGGTTGCTCCCTATAGCACGGAGACGTAGGCTTCGGCTGAACTCCGAGATCACATCTCTTGTGTCAAACTCTCTCTCTGATTGCCTCTCTGTTTACATATCGAAAGAGGTAACTTCAACTCCAATCGACAGATCGATCAACGATCTTCAACTCGAACCTTCAATTGACTGGTGCTGCGAAAGTCTTCGGGTCGGCACGAAGATTTTCCCCCACAAATCTGACGCCAGAAGAAGCATGGAGCAGCTATAAACCAAGTGTGGCACACCTGAGAATCTTTGGGTGTGTCGCATATGCACAAGTACCAGAAGCAAAAAGGAGGAAACTAGATGATCAAGGCGAGAAGTGCATCTTTATCGGCTATATCGAAGTCTCCAAATGATACAAACTCTACAACCCACTTACAAATAAAGTAGTAGTGAGTAGAGATGCTATTTTAAGCGAAGAAGAAGCGGGGAAGTGGAACGATGAAGACCCTAGAAAGGAGAATAAAGTCGACATCGAAGAAGAAGAAGAAGGTAGCTCGGAAAGAGTGGAGGAAAAAAGTTCATCTCCTCCATGCACACCATCACCCATTCGAAGATCTCCAACGGGTACTTCATTTTCTCACACTTCATCGATCCAAGGATCAGGTAGCTCTTCCTCTTCCATACCGCCACTAAAGATAAGGAGCTTACAAGATCTCTATGAGCAAACCAAAGAAACAAACTTGTTATGTCTCTATGCTGATCATGAGCCTCTTAGCTTTCACGAGGCCATGATGGAAGATCCATGGAGAAGTGCAATGAAAGAAGAGATTCAAGCCATTGAGAAGAATAATACATGGGAGTTAACTTCACTTTCAAAAGGGCAAAGAACTATTGGTGTCAAATGGGTGTATAAAATCAAGCGTACGTATGGTCAATGGAAAAGTCGATCGTTTCAAGGCGAGGCTCGTCGCAAAAGGCTACAAGCAAAAACATGGCGTTGACTATGAAGAAGTATTTGCTCTCGTAGCTCGAATTGATATCGTAAAATTGATTATGTCTTTTGCTGCACATCACAGATGGAAGATCTATCAACTTGATGTGAAGTCGGTGTTCTTAAATGGCACGCTCGAGGAGGAAGTATATATAGATCAGCCCGAAGGCTTCATCATAAAAGGCAAAGAGCACAAGGTGTACCGTTTGAAGAAGGCCCTATATGGGTTAAAGCAGACACCAAGGCCATGGAATTCTTGTATTAATGGCTACTTTCAAAACTCTGGTTTTGTTAAGTGCCCCTATAAGCATGCGGTCTGAATGCAGATGGTGACATACTTATCGCATGTCTTTATATATTGATGACTTATTGTTCACAGGCAACAATGAACATATGTTCAAAGAATTCAAGTAGGCGATGCTCAAGGAGTTTGAGATGACTGATTCTAGTCTTATGCCATTCTTTCTTGGCATCGAAGTGCATCAACAAAGTCAAAGAATCTTTATATCACAAAAGAAGTACGTGAAGAAGATACCCGAGAAGTTCAAGATGAGCAACTTTAATTTAGTGAGCACACCGGTAGAAACAAGCCTACGTTTAACAAGGGAAGAAGAAGAAAAATCTGTGGATCTAACTTTATACAAAAGCTTGATCGGAAGCTTAAGGTATCTCACTATCACAAGGCCGAATATTGTGTATGGTGTTGGATTATTAAGCAGGCCGGTATATGGAGACATCGAAGGAATCGTATTGGCTCGTGGCAAAGAGAATCCTTAGGTACATTAAGGGTACCATAGATCTTGGTCTTTCCTATAGTTATGGAGATGATGCAACTTTGTATGGGTATTCTGATAGCGACTGGGGAGGTGACCAAGATGAACGAAAGAGCACAAGCGGCTATGTTTTCTATCTTGGGTCAACTGCTTTCACTTGGATGTCAAAGAAGCAAAGTATTGTCACATTATCGACATGTGAAGTAGAATACATAGCGGCATCTTCTACAGCTTGTGAAGCTATGTGGTTGAAGAATTTTATGAAGGAGTTCGACCACCAAGTACAAGAAGCTACTATCATCTATGTGGATAATCAATCGGCTATCGAACTTGTTAAAAATCTAGTGCAGCATGGAAGATGCAAACACATCGACATCCGCTATCATTTTTTACGTGATCAAGTGAAGGAAAAGATCATCAAACTAGAGTATTGTGCTACTACTGAACAGATTGCAGATATCTTTACCAAGGCGTTACTGATAGAAACATTCAAGAAGCTCAGGGCGATGCTTGGAATGAAGACCTCTTTGGTTTGAGAGAGGATGTTGAAATTCTAATTCAAACCGAAGAGTTAATGAAACTCTTGAGTTATGAAAAGACACATTGATGTGTCATTATGCATGAGTTATCATGGGAAATAAAAAGAAGTATTGATGTGTCATACAATAAGTTATGCATGGAAAATGAAGACACATTGAAGTGCCATTATTATATTAAAGTTATGAAACCGAAGATGGATGTATCTAGACTAGAATTTTCTTATTAATGTCATATGTAGTCCTCTATATAAAGTGATGTACGGTGTTGTTTAAGATATGAGAAGTTGAAGAAAAAAAATAGAGAATTTCACCATATTGTCTCTTGTTTTGTTCCATTAGAAACTTGTAGGAAATATCCTTATAGGTTTAGCAAAATCAACACATGGGACCGACCAGAGTGTCGGCCGACCCCTTGCCAAGAGCCGACTAGGGATATGTCTGGCGACCCTTTGTCCGGCGCTGACCGTCGCGTCTGCCGGCCCCCTGCCAAGGGCCGACCAGAGTGTTTGTTGACCCTCTGCCAAGGGCTGGCAGTTGAGCGAGAAGACTTGAGTGCGGAGGACAGAGTGGGCCTCTAGTGGTTGAGGGGTAACCCTCTTTTTTTTTTTTGAATTTTATATAGTAAAAGTCTTGAATCTTGGTATACAATTTTTTTTTGTTCATGCTTTGCCCCTTTGTTCATGCTTTGCCCCCCCCCCCCCCCCCCCCCCCCCCAGTTGAAATTATCATATTTTGGCTCCACCCCAATATATAATCTTGGTTTTGTCCCTGCAATGGATCTTAGGAAGTACCCCAGGACCCTCAACAACATGGCTCATCAGTGATTGGTAGGGTATGTCCTTTTAGGACACGAACTGTCCTCCCTAGACATGATCCATCTCAAAGATATATAGTGGGTTCAAGTATTATAATGATAAATAACCCTACCATCGCTTGCGTGGCATGCACTGTCAATTGTCAGCACTGACCATCTTTTCCCTAGGCACAATGCATCCTTTGTACGGAGGTAGGTTCAATGAAAGTATTACATATGAAGATTAACGATCTAACAACTTCCATCGATGTATCTCATTTTCTTGACATAAACAAATGAAAGCAATCATTAACTATATTAAGGAACAACTCTCATGCATGGCTTGAATTAATACATAAAACCCTAATTAAGCATAAATTATTACTACATGGTAACATGGGTTAGGGTTTCATTGAAATCCTAGATTGGCTTATTCAGCCCACGTATGTTTGGGATGGCAACAAAGCTTTTGGCAGGAACCATTGCTGCACCTTTGATCAACATGGAAAGCTCGGCCGATCGAGCTTGTCACGTAAGCTGAGTGCCGACTTGTATGGTGGCTGATTGATCCACATTAGGTGTTGGAGTGCGTTGCTCCAACACCGGTTGGAGCCAAGTAATCTGGCAATTTCGGATCCGACACGGCAGGCCCCACACGACCCGACACGAAGGGTTCGGGTCGTAAACGGGTCGACACGATGGACCGTTTAATAAACAGGTTGGGTCCGGGTTTAGGGTCTGGACACGATAGACCCAGGAAGACCTGTTTAAAATTCAACGGGTCGTGTCGGGTCGGGTCTACCCACAATCCGATACTGTAATATATAGTATCAGGCTATCAGCGAGTCTATCGGTTATGTCGGGTCGAGTCGGATTGGGTCGGATCGGGTCAACTGAATAAACCCATGTGGTAAATGGGTCTAACGGGTCTTATTGGGTCTACCCATTTATAAACAGGTCGGGTACGGGTTTAGGATCTAGACACAATTAGTTAAACGGGTCGGGTCCGAGTCTAGGGGTTTTGGACACGACCTGAAACTAGACCCGACACGACCCCGACCCGACACGACCCATTGCCACCCCTAAAGTATTGTTCTTACTTGAAGGGTCATTAATCTACAATACGGGGGACAGATAGGTCATTTTATCTTCCCGCTCTGCAGTGCTCCGTACAGTCCCAGAGAGCTACTAAAGGGAAGGGCGGGGCGGGGCGGGGAGCTCTGTTGCCCATCAGCATCCCATGAAAACCCTTGAAGAAACAGCGTCTTCACCATCTCCCATCTGTGAGGATGAAAATCTCTCTCTCTTTTCCCTCTTTCTCATGATAATTTCTCTGCTTTACCTGAATCTACGGAGCTCCAATGGCGCTACTCAATTCTCACAATCTTCTTAACAGTATACTGATTTCTCTGCTCATTCTGTTTCCCCTTTGATCGATTGCTTCTAGGGTTAGGGTTAGGGTTTTGCCAATTTTTTTTCATAACCTAGAAATATTTTAACCTTGCATCATCTATTCTTGCATTTCTTGGCTGGTAATGTTAGAAAAGATTGATTCTCATTCGAAAAGCTGCGAAACTGAAATTTTTAGGGATTGTGTTGAGTCTTTCACAAATTGAATGGTGTTTCCATGTCTGTTTATATGCTGTTTTCTTTATCTATATTCGTGTTTCGCTGTCTTGTGCCATGGCTAAGATGGGATGCTCGGGAGATGCTAGTTTATGTTGGGCGTGTCGTTTGGGGGATTGCAGTCTCGCGATCTATCTTTTAGAGATTCCGCCCGGTTTTAAAATATACATCGCCGCAGAAGTTATTGCTGAACAAAAATCTATGGGAGGGTTTAACGCAAGGTCCGCGATCGATCTTTTAGAGATCCCGCCCGGTTTTAAGATATACATCGTCGCAGAAGATAATGCCAAATAAAAATCTATGGGAGGGTTTAACGCAAGGTCTTATGATTATGCTCAATCTTTTTATAGAGCTTGTCTTCTTTAGAGTTGAACTATTCGTTGTCTATATTTGCTTCTTTGAGGTGTACAAGCACATTAGTAATTTAAGACGGACATTCTTTTGGGTCTGTATCTATGATCTGTAGACACGGACACGGGAGTCGGACACGGCAACATGATAAAAGATGGATACGGAGACACGTGGATACACACACACACACACAAAATTATGAAATTTATATAAATTGAAAATTATTACCCCTTTGGAATTCGACTCCTACATGGTCTACCATTTTCCTCTGGTCACTCAATTGGAGAAGGGAGAGGCTCACAACATTCAGTTTAATAACATGGAGCGATGGTATCATGCCTAGTCGACATGGGTGGACACAGGAATCCGTGTCGACACGGGTTGACACGGCTCTGAGGGCTCAATTAGAGGTGTCCCCCATATCATTGGTCTGTATATGGACATATACATAGACACATCCATATTTCTACTATAATCGTGTTTTGCTTGTCGATTTTGATCAATCGGAAAAAGAAAATTTGTCGGATTTCGGTCAAATATCTATGGGATTTTTTTGTTCTAAAAGAAAGATCTTAGGGGAAATTTGTCAAATTGCTCAAATTTCGATCTATTTCGGTCAAGTGCTGCTGTGCCGGCCCAATGTTACTCTACTATGAAAAAAAATCGGAGAGGGAAAAGATATAAAATTTCACTAAAAAAGAGAACTTTTTTCTCTAAAAGATGCTATTTTGCATTGGAATTGTCCAAAAAAAAGAGATGGAATGTCAGACTTGGGTAAATTGTCAGACATTGTGGCTGACATTTTTTCATGTCGGATCAAAATTTGGTACTATCAAAATTTTGGACGATTTCTATGTCGGATTTAAAAAAGTTATATTTCAGTAATTATGTAGGTAATTTGTCGATATCTGATCCCATGGTGCTAACATCTCATGTCGAGAATTCCTTTCATATATTAAGTAAGTATTCTTATCTATTGACCTTGCATTTCTTGATGAATGCATTTGTTGCAGCTAGAATGAACAAGCTAAGCAACCTATCATATGGATGTTATTTCTATACATTCTTTAGGTTCTTTCAACATCTCGTGATGAAGTTCTGACAAAATTTATGTTTCTCTTTGAATATCACAATGCATAAATAAAGCAGCTGCTCCCTATATGATGTGGTTATGAGTTCAATCACTTAAAATTATTTAGGTGAGTGTATGCTCATGGCCCCATAGGCTATGAAATAAAGGTGACATGTTGATATCATGAAGTGCACTTGTAACCTAGTTAGTTTCTAGTTTATAAGGTGAAGAAAAATAATATGGGCCTCTTCACCTAAACTGTAGCATATAGGACACCTTTAGGTGGTTTGTCGTGATCACCGGATAGATGGTGTGCTAGGTTTGTTCGGATACATTGAACGGATCGTTCCAAGTATGACCGACAAAACTGCCACATTTATGGTTCAAATCAGTAGAATGCAAGTAGATTGATGTACTCACTTCTGCTAGACACCAAAGACCCTAAATCCTGAGGGACTGGTGCACCCAAACCTATGTTTTGGCTGCTTTGATTTACCACGAGTGAGACCGTAATTGTGGTCCCTACCTCCCTATTTGGGGCTAGCCAATGTGAGGGTTGTGGGGACACACGTAGCAAAATGGAATCAACGCTCCTCAGAGTAATGATATCCCTTAAGAGTGTCTCATATTCGACTATCACTGGAAGACATATGCACTTGCAATTTACAAAAGGTTGACATTAAGTGTTTTGTGAAAAATCTTTTTTCTTAAAACTAATTTCTATAAAAGTGATTCTAACTTGGTGATCAATGGTGGCTAAGTTGGTCACTCAGGAAGAGAACGTAAGGGTGGGTAGACAATAAAATCTATGACGGTCATATCTTGGTCCCACTAAGTCTAGCGATTTCAGGAAGTGAGGCTATATTTGCGGGTTTCTATTATGTGTAAAGAGTAAGACTATAATTTTCTTCAAGGTACAAGTGTGTTCAGTCACTCTTGTGTAGTGGGATCGTGAGCTACTAGGTGGTTGACCGAGCAGAGGCTTGCTCAGATGATAGGAGTCAGCTAAACCAAGCTTGAGGATCCTATATGTTCTTTTCCTGCACTCAATGTGTGCCCGTGTGCGGTACCGAGCATGTGTCTAGGCTTCGATGGTTCAGAGCTACTTAATTAGACGCCTTTAGAACCTTATCCGGTAGCCAAAAAGACACAGTTCGTCATAATAGTGAATCATGAGCCAACTGGAGCCTGAGAGAGCCCCCTTATGCCCATGGTTTTGGGAGGCTTCCATGCATGTAGTTGGCGACATTATTTGCCCCACAGGGGTACCCATAGCTGACCATATGGAGGGAGCATACCCCCAAAGGTTTTGCCATGGTTACCCCATGTGGCATCTAATCATGGCTCATTATGGGAAGTGGTTGATGCACATTAATGGGAGACTGTCAAGGCATTAATGGTTTCCCCATGTGGCATCTAAGCATGGCTCATTATTACTTTTCATGGAGTGGGGTGTCTGTGCCAACAACAATATGAGCATGCAGAACTATTAATTCACATGCTTCATATTTTCTATGAAACATAGAATGTCGCTTTGCTCATGAATTTATTCAAAGAAAATGTTGTCCCCATGAGCCAAATATATTTATAATGTGGCTGGTACGTGCTTTACGTATAGTGCAAATATTTGTAAAGTTCTGTTCATTTGCTCATTAGTTTGTGCTCCTAAAAGAAAAAATAACTGTTTTATTTTATGCATTTTTTATTTTTTTATGTGAGATTTTTTATCCTCTATAATGCAGCAGGCTTCCTGAATACTAGTTCCAAGCATCAAACCATGCATGCTTTTGGTGAAATGGGAGGAAGTGGCTCTAAGTCACCCAGGCTACGAAAGCGACTAATTTCTGCTGGCATGAGTGGAATGGAACCATTGCAGGATCAAGCCAGGGATGTATTAGCCAATCGGTTGGCAGCCCCTCGGAATGAGAAGTCTTCTATTGCTAAACATATTTTCTCTCCTCAGATTCATTGTCGTCAAGCCTCTGGCATTCATGTTAATCTGCTTTCTACTAATCTTTTGCCACCCAGTCCACGACCACTCTGTGCTATTCCTCCTGTTTACATACCAGACGGTGTTGTTTTACCTATCACTAGCTTGGATGCTGGAAAAGGAATTCTTGATTCCCAAACAGATCTCATATATGAAAATACAGGAGTGCCAACCAATCCTCTTGCCAAATGGTTAAGCAACCCTTCCACTTATGATACAGATACTAGAGTAGACCCATTTTCACCAATAATCTATAGTGGTGATGCTGAAGCTGCAACAAATTTCTCGATGGCTTTATGTCCTGTTAAAAATCCGGAAGATTTCATGGTTCCAATGGTAAGTGTGCTTCTCTCCTTTAATAGTGTCTTTACAGGATGATCCACCACAACTATCTAATTAACAACTAATCATATAAATGCAGTATTTGGGGGCCTGAAGGGTTGCATGACTACAGATTGGATCTTGAACCCAAATGCTGTATTATAACCAGAAATTTGTTAAACAATGATGAGAAAAAGATTTTCACACAATTAAATTTTCCCTTGTGCTTTGTGCAATTTCTTATGTTTTTGCAAGAAGAAGCTGTATGCCAAGTTGATTCTGATCTTCAGGCTTAACACTGGGAAAGGTGTCATAAGCTCAATGGCTGCATTGTGACACATACATCATTTTGCAGAGTCATGCTTTGATAAATGAAGGGCCAAATGAAAATATTGATCAACCTCATTCAGGAGCAATTATCCCTTCAAGAGATGGCAAAGCCCGAAATGCAAGTGATAAGGCAAGGATGTTTACTCCAAACTTATGTAAAGTAGAAAGTTCCTGTTATTTTATTGATACAAAGATGCCAAACAGGTCACAACTGAACTTCTGATCTGAAAGAAATTCTTTGGTCTAATACTAGTTAATAACTTACGAAATTAGTACTGTTTGCTGTGCACATACCTTCAAGTATTATTTCCCTGTGATAGTTATCACTTTGATTTTTCTTTTCTGCACTCTTGCTTATTGCTAACTTTGATTGTACTTTTGGCAGCACCGTAGAACCAAGATTGCTGAAGGAATTAAATCATTGCAAAATAGTATACCATTCTCTAACAAGGTGAGATACATGTGTATTAAAACCATCAATTCCGGTTCTACCCGATTTTGGAATGATTGTTCTAGATCCTTTCAGCACGTTATTGGCGTTGCTTCACTCACTTTTAACCACACCTCCTAATATATGCCATTCGCACTGAAGCTTCTTCAGAAAGGTTAAAGAAAAAGATTGAATCATATTAACGGCAATTTGGCAAAACTCTAAAATGTTGTCATAGCATTCATGTATATCAGTATTTAGGCGCGTTAGTTATGTCCATGCAAAAAGTGTGCTTATATATGTGATATCACTATCAACAGTGACATGAATATCAAGTCAACTCACCGTGTGCAGAGTTTACCAGTCTGACATGCATGTGGGTTCTCTTGATATATATGTGTTTGAGAGCCAAGAGAGGGAAAAATATTATTATCATTGCAAAGGCCATATATATATATATATATATATATATATATATATATATATATATATATATAGAGAGAGAGAGAGAGAGAGAGAGAGAGAGAGAGAGAGAGAGAGAGAGAGAGAGAGAGAGAGAGAGAGTAATGATAAAATGCGGCGTGCGGTGCGTGTGGTGTCGTACCGCAGCCGTCTGATACACTGTTGCGTGCATCGCATGCACCGTAGCGGTGCATCAGACGACTGCGGTGCGACGCCGCAGCCTAACACGCCTCTCTCTCTCTATATATACACTGTTGTCAAGGTGCGGTCCTAGCTAGGCGCCCGGAGACAGCTAGGCCCCAGTGCGCACCGCACTAAGCGGAGGCCTAGGCGCACGCCTAGTTTTAGGCAATGATTTTTGTTTTTTTTTTGTTTTAAGTAAAACCCAATCCGCCCCTATCGTCTTTGTTCATTTTGTTGTTGTATACTTGTTTATACTATGTGTTCATTATGTTGCATGCATTTGATTAGAATATGCCCAATTTTATGTTAGCAAGTGTTTGTATTCTATTTGTTTCTTTTGTTGTTTACTTGTTTATACTATGTATGTGTCATTGTGTTGCATGCATTTGACTATAATATATTCAATTTCATGTTAGTAAGGTGTTATATTGCTTCCTATTACATATATACCTGCAAATATAGACTATATATATATACCTGTGCCTGGAGAATGCCTATGCACATAAGGCCACGCCTATGCACGTAAGGCCACGCCTAGGCTCCCTCCGGGCGCCTAGCCTCGCCTTGACGCCTTGAGACAAATATATAAATATATATATATATATATATATATATATATATATATATATATATATATATATATATATATATATATATATATATATATATATATAGAGAGAGAGAGAGAGAGAGAGAGAGAGAGAGAGAGAGAGAGAGAGGTGTGTGTTAGGTTGCCTTGTGCGTTGCGGCGGAGAAAATGAGCTGCGAAACAGTGTTCGTCGGATTGGAATTGATCAAACACCACACAGAAATCTCGCTCCGGATCAAACCCGTGCCCCATTTGATGGTTCGTTCGATTCCATCCGTTGGATCGATGGAATCGAACAGACCAAAAAAATTTCGATGTTACTGTTACGGTTACAGTAACAACGAATTTAGTTTGGGCCGTTCGATTCCAATCGATCCAACGGATGGGACGATTGTTGTGTCCGGGTGATTTCCATCCGTTGGATCGGATGGATCGAGCGGTCTAAATTTTTTTCGCTGTTACTGTAGTGGCTACAGTAATAGCGAAAATCATTTTGGTCCGTTCGATTCCCATCGATCCAACGGATGGGAAACCGTTGGATTGATGGGAATTAAACAGCCCAAAATAACTTTCGCTGTTACTGTAGCTGCTACAGTAATAATGAAATTTTTTTGGTCCGTTCGATTCCATCGATCCAACGGATGGAATTGAACGAACCATCAAATGCGGCACGGGTTTGATCCGGAGCGGGATTTCTGTGTGCCGTTTGATCAGCGCACAATGCAACCTAACACACCTTATATATATATATATATATATATATATATATATATATATATATATATATATATATATATATATATATATATATATATATATATATATATTATATATATATATGAGGAATGGGATGCTGCCTATCAAAGC